>PVMI01033240.1:0-11306 GCA_008528875.1 Aulacorthum solani | reverse complement strand
CCAAAAAAAATTACTATAAGTACTTATAAGTACTCATAGAAAAATAAATTACAAATGATAATATAAATAAATTATAAAACATCCTTAGAAATAGAGGCTAACAAAGCTAGCTTGAAACGTTTTTCGTATACGATAATTTATCATTAAATTAAAATTTAATACATCCATCACAGTAGTGACCTATACTCAATACAGAAATACATTTGAAATCTTTTATACAGATGAACTACTTTCCCAGCTTTTGAAAACTGATTTTTTTTTAAGTTAATGTATTTACATAATATTTTCGCCTTATTAGGTGGTTTTAACTTTCGAGGTAACGAGTAGGGGACAGACCCACTCATGCTCAGGAGTATAGAACAATGGAGCCATTTGTTAGCGTATGTGAATTTCACCCCACAAACTTTAAATGTACTGTTATTTTCACATTACACGTACATTTTGTCGCTGTCTATATATACATAGTATCATGATTAAAAAATGAATGACCTATGCCCCAAGGATATTTCAATAATATATATTATTCTTAATGAATGAATCGCCGACAGCGCGGTGGCCGGTCGGTTGAGTCAGCTGAGAATCGATTTTGTCTACAATTTTGTTTTGTACAGCACTACGTCGTAGTCGTATACGTCATACTATGTATTTATCCAGACATTTCGTTTTCATAGGTAGGTACAACACATAAAGTACTATATGGGTACTACACGTCTTACACATTTCCAGGTGAACGGTTCTCCACAATTTACCAATTAAGTTACTAAACCTATACTTTGTAGTCATGTGTGCCTGTTAAATATACTCACGTAAATTAAAAGTGTTATGATAAAATTAAAAAATGTTCGTCCAAAAAGAGAATTTCAAAAATATAAGTTATTAATTTAGTTGATTAAAATGGAATGTTTAAGACCGGCATATCAGTATGAAATAAAATAGGCATTGCGCCATTGCTTAATAAACATATTGACATCTTCATATTTTCATAAAAAATCAAAAACCGAGAAACCTTAAAAAAATTTCTGCTATTATAATGCCTATAGTTGTAAAAATGTATTCATTACTCTAATTAGTAAATTAATTAAATACTTAGGAAGATTAGACCTTTAGACAATTGAAAGTTGAAATATTTTCATATGTACTTTATAGGTACTTACAACTATTACCTAATACATATATTATTTATAATGTTTTAGCATAATTGATAGTTGATACAATCATTATTTGATGACTTTATTCTTAGTTTGATCTATACTTTCTTAAATTCTTTGACTTGTGAGTTATTCATATTAATTTTTATCATTATTATAAGTTATAATTTATAACCAAACTTAGTATGACTTACTATTCAGTGATCAAGTGATTTATTATAGTATTTTAATCTTAGCCTTTAGGTTGTTATTTTTAACTTCTAAGTTCAAAGTCGATCCTGTCCCAATTGATGATGAAAAATGTCTCTCCAAGTTAGCAAGTTTGTTATAATATCTTATATAGTTATATCTACCCTAGTTTATCTACACTAAAGTTTCAAAACCATACCAGATGCTACTCTGACTTATGGCTTTAAAGTATTTCTATCATTTAGGAAATAAATAGTTTGATCACTTTAATATATTGTGTTATAGAAATAAGATGGGTCCAATCTTACGATAACTTTTTAAAAATTTTTTTACCTGCATGTTTGAAAGTTATATGATAGAACCATCGACTATTAAGTATAATATTAAGTTCAAAGCATTGGTTGAGTTATACATTTTATAGTATCATATTTTATTAGTTATTTGTACGTCTTATTCATAAGACACTATTCGATTGTATTATATGTATCAAATATTATTAATTATCAAAATTATATATTTGTGCACCGTTATGGAAAATACCTATATTTGTACTATAGAAAACAATGTATTTACAATATTTACATAATATAATATAATATTATAACTATATTGTATAAATGTTATTAATTGCATGCAAGTATATAACCTATGTATAATGTATATACTATACATAGGTGATACCCTACAATTAGAATTATATGTTAGTATTGTTTCAGGTAAGTCTTTCATTTTGTTATTTAGAATTAAGTCAGCTCAGAAAGAAAATTGTATACCTATAATATCGCATACGTAACATAATGATATAATTCTGTGTTGTTTTCTGTTTATTTAAAAAAAAAAAAAACACTGCATTTTATTTGTCACGAGAGAAATACTATGTTATCAAGTGTTTTTTTATTCAATCATTACTCCATCGTATATTGACTGTTTAAATAAATAAATCTGAACGTTTTAAATTCGTATACAGCTATTGTAGGTTTAAATAAAAATGACATGTACCTACATATTGGAATAAAATCAGAATCAATTATTTATTATTCATGCAAATTATCAATGACATGCAAAATACATTAACGTTCAATCAACAATACTAATAATATCATTGTTATTCTCGTGTTAACTCTTGCTTGTCAAAAACTATACATTATCATAAGTAAACATTCATATATAAATGGAAAACATTAACTCTTATTTTATGCATTACGTCGATGTCAATACGAATATAATATGTGTAAACCTAATATAGACTCAGTCTCAGACTGTTTAATATTTTTCTTATCGCATTGAATTATTCACGTAGTTTTGATAAATTATGCATTATTGCAATGTATCTACTACTTAATGTGTACTATAACAATAATATGGATGCAAGTGTATTAAATAGGTCGCTTAAATATTCAGTTGGTCATTTGTATATTTTTTTACTCGAAAGTATACGAGCAATTTTACATTTGTTTATGCATCATCGCCAAGTTTCTATACTATGCTGTCTGACGTAGGTACGTGTTTCTTTTTAATGGTTTTTATAACAGTAGGTAGGTATATAGTTGTTATTAACACTTATTTCAATATTGTACTCAACGATTTCCAGACGACTCACGTTCCCCTTGTGTCTGTCATATATTGTATATTTGTATTCAATGTGGAATTGTTGACTATTTAGTTATAATATAGGCGACAAGATCGTAAAAAATGGACCAAGGCACATGGCCCCAGCAAACAAACGACCACACATGTTTAGCAGATGCCCATTACAATTTTATTTAACTACCTATATAGTAGTTCCTTGTATAGTCGCTGTAGGTCGTTTTGGATGGTAGATTTTTAAGATGCCGCAAGATTTGTATGCAATATGATAATAACAGATGTCGTAAATGTGGAAAAATTCAAAAAATATATTGTGCACCCTGGCCACCGTTTCTTTAAGCAATTAAATATTCGTATACAAAAAATTTATTCATAATTGTTCTTCTATATATTATAGATTTGGGGTCTAATAGAAGTCTATGAGCTTTATGTAACTTTCTATAAATGCTAGTTATCCTTCTATCTATATAATCTTTGTAAGTTTCTATTATAGAGAAAAATGCATAAACGTTTTATAAAAATTAATTGGTACATTAAACATTTCCCAAGATCAGACGATATTATTATGGATTTATGCACATGAACTTTAAGCATGCACAATATATTTGTGTATATTGCTGTATCATGTATGTCCAGTTGATTGATAAATTTGTTTTTTTACGATAACCTCATAGACTTTACTCCACGTGCGATTGTTTCGCACGAGTGAACTGTAGTAAATTACGTGTATCATCATATAGTCTCGATCTAAGTAAATCATTTTGTTAAATCTGTATAATAAAAATAGATTGAATTATCTCGTCTATTGATCTACAATTTTTTTTTATTCTGTTTATGATTATTAGGTATATATAATATAGTTTATAAGTATATTTAATAGGTTAATATATTACCTACTACAACTTATTATTGTTAAATATAGTAATTATTATAGGTACTTATACAATATCTGCACTCGTAAGATGTTTGGTGTATGAATGTATGTATGTATGTATGTATGAAATATGAATATGTCATATACATACGTATGAGGAGTGTATTTATTTTAAGCAACATTTTTTTTGTGCTGTAGGTTGCAGCAATTTCATGGCATATAATATATTTATTATTTACTTTTAAGTTTTAAAATATTCTAAGTCTACGAATTCGTAAATTGATTTTCCTGAATTATATTTTTTTTGTTCATGCCACATTTCAGCTTACAGTAAAACAGGATTATGTGGCTACAATATATGACATTCATGTTGATTTCTAAAATCTAGATTATTATAATGTAACTGCGATAGTGCGATGTATAGAATAATTAGAATATAGTAAATACTAAATAGTCATCACTGTAATATAATATAATACCCGATGTACGCAATGGTATAAAACTATAAAATATTATTCATATATTATTATCATCGCAAGCAGCAATAACAACGATTGCATGTAATCACTAATCAATGACCGTTTATTCGATTAGCTCCGGTTTGACAATATAATATAACATGTATATATATATATATATTATATATTATATACACTGTCAACACATGGAAATTCGATTCACTCTCGTGTTTATATAAAACATGGACGTATGCTGTTGGGGTCATGGACTAATACATGTATACATACGTTATACTATTATTAATAATTTACTACGATAGTAATATTATTAAAGTATATTATATTATATACGTACGCACATTGTGCCGGAGTATCTGTGGCCCGTCATCCGGAACGCGATGTGCATGACGGCCAAGAAAATCTTAACACCGCGGCGGCTGCAGCATACAATATTACAATATGCTGCTTACGTACTACGTAGGTATATGTGTACTATTTTACGCAGACACCTCACGAAGGTAAAAACGTGTTTTCAAGAGAGAAAAGATATCAGGACCGACAACAGAAAGAGAGACGACCAGTGGTTGCAGTGAAGCAACCGAGTGCGTTGTTGCTGGTCCGAGATACGGAAAAAAATGCACATTCATGCTAAAGGGCGTGTATATTATATTATATGATATTATGTGCCTACTAACTATACATAGGTATTATTATTATTATTATTATTATTATTATTATAGGATTCACGATTCGGGTTCCCTACGAACCCGGTGTTCTACATTTTCGGATAATACATACCACAGTATCACGTATGCCACATAGACTTACAAAGGCCCCCAGAGAATTTGTTTATACTTGTTCCCTGTCATAACTAATTGAAGATCCCTATCTTATCTCTTACCATCATAATTTAACTATAACACGGTCGATAATATTTCTACAAATTACATAGGGTTTTGCGGAGACTCGAGTAATGCCATATCCACATCAGCAATAACAAAACTATTACCCACCTATGAATTTATTATAAACATCCACATTTCAGTTTTCAGTAATTTGTGAATAAAATATGTAGGTACTCGCTCACACAAATAACAAATGATAATACTATCGTTTATTATTTAACTGCAGTCAGCAAACATATAGTAAACTAACAAAATGTTATGTATATTTAATCTACGACACATGTACAAAATGTACAGTTAGTACCTATAGTCACGTCATGAGTCACGACGATATTTTATAAATCTTTGGGGCTATGAGGACCACCGACACAAACGCATTCTGAGACCCCATGCCAAGCCGACACTGAGTATAATATAGTACTTATAAGTTATAATACATTATATAGTGCAAATTTAAAATCATACAAACGTGGTCTTAATGGGTAGAGCAATTTGATTAGTGAAATTTAAAAAAAATACATTCTTTAATATTATTGTATAATGTATACTTGAATATACCGTAATTCGGGTAATTTACCCATAGTATGAATTTATTTATGTATTTAGCCATTTAGGTACACTATACTACAGTCTATACATTTATAAGAACCTACCTATAATTAGGTATAGGTAAGTATACTTATAGCATAGAGTAAGAATATAGACATATAGTATGTATATCAGGGGTGCCTAAGCTGTCGATTTTGGACGATTTTACAGTCGATATGCCACATATCAAATAAGAATATAAGATTAACCTGTTTGTATGAAATGTTGCATTCTCTCATTTGAAAGTTATAAAATCTGTTAACTAAGCTTATACTTTTTGATGAAAATTTAAAGCAGCAGCATCTTCGTTTGGCAGTCAGCGACTTTTCCCAGATTAAAATCAACTAACCATGTTAATCAACTAGTAACGATATGTAATGACCCGTTTAAAATTGTGTAACACTCATTTTTTGTAAATTTACATTTTAATTGTATTATTTATATTTTATATACATGTATATGTTTATTATTAAATATTAAATGGTACAATTTAATAAGCAATTAAAGATGCAATAAAACCTACAAACCAATCGTCCTGTTATCAAGGCTTCAACACTAAACAAAAAAAAAATAATAAACAGCTTACAAGACTATATGTGTTAAATGTTCAAGCTTTTGAATCAAAACAACTGAATCAGAACTTAAAATATGTACCAATGGGGAAAACTGTAATCAATCATCACAACGTATTAACCTATACAATACTAGCTATACAATATTGATACGTTATGTCTGTTAAACAAAAAAAATTAAGTATTTTTATGATATTATATGTTACGAAATATTTTTTGTATTTAAGTAGGTATTTAAGGCTATTGGTCCCGAGTAACTGTTACTGATTTCCGACAATGATTTAGTATCAATATTTTAATAATAGTTACCTAATTAATAATATTTTATTATACCTATAATATTATATTTAAAATATTTAAATCATCCATCATGAATTTTGATTTTGACAGTCAATTATTATGAGTTATCTTGTTGGTGGACATAATATAGATTTTAATTTTAATAATAATTTAATATTATACATAATTAATAGAACACAATTAAATAGTTTTTGATATGATAGGTATGTAACTGCATAAGACATAAGAGTAAGTTACAGACCAATAGTTAGATGAGGTCCTTTCTGCAGTGGCAGCTACTTGGGTGAAATGCTGGTTTCCTACCATTTGGTTTGTGTAAGTGTCTAAATACGTAGTAACTAATAGCCATTACTCATTAGTCATTAAAACATAAATATAAATTAATAAAATAATAAATATGAAAATAATTTCATGCAATAATATATAGGTATAAATTGTATAACACATATTATTATAAAATTACTTCTCATGTATCAGTCAACGGAATAAAGTCAGATTTGTATTATGGTGACACTTCATCCCCTAGGTGACCTGTTTTTAATATAATTTAAGTTACAGGAAATTAATCTAAAGGTCCATTAATATGAATACTTACTCATTCAAATTTAAACTTTTTAATGCATAGGTATTTTACATTCACACACCTACATAAATATGAAATGATTCATTATTAATTTATCAGTATATTGTATAGGCAAATATAATAACTGTATAATCTATGACTAGTATTATAGTAGGTATAGACTAATATAGTAATATACTACAATACTACAATATACCTACACAGTATAACAGTTTATTATATAAAATAGAAACCAGGAAATGGTTTTCAGTGATAATAGTGTTATCGCATTTATTAAAAATGTATAATCCATACGATTTTACTGCTATAAATTAAAATGTTATTTAGAAACTGTTCAGTTTGTGGGATAAGAGGTATTTGTATAGAACAATAATTATACAGTATTATATAATTTTACTGTAGTTAAAATTGTAAGTAAACACAAAAGCATATTTTATTTTATAATACTACAGTATGTCACTATTATTTTTCAACTTGGGAGTAGGAAAATATTTTCTCAAAGTTCTACTTGGACTATAGCCTTCATAAATCATAAATCTTATCTATATAGTGAATGATAATATTAAAAGGTAATAAAGTAGAGTAGTAGACCAACACTTAATATACTCAGAGTATAAAATGTATTTATTAATAACATTTATTTAATAACATAAAATACATAAAAATTATAAATATACAATAATATTAGACATTTAAATTGTATAGGCTATAGGTTATGTCTTGTTATCCGTAGATATTAGTAATAACTAATAACTATATAATAATTAATAAGTAATAAACATAAAGCTAAAAATTATTTGTTTTTAAATGTCTTAGTTCACACATAATTTTAATTTAAAAGTAGTAATGATAATTAATACTTAATACAATTAATAAAGTATAATTTTTTTTTGAATATCCTTAATAAATATGTAATATATGAACAAAATAAAATTAACTTGCTATTTCACCTTTCATAACAAAAATTGTGTTTTTTAGTTTCATTTTGAATTATACCTACTTATAAATCATTTAAAATGTACTAACATATTAAATGTTTTACTTGACATATTCCATTAGGATTTTTTTAATTTATTTTATTTTATATTACTGATATTTTGGTTTCAAAGCTATTAAATAACAAACTATATAAAATAAATACATATTACAATGAAACTCTCATTTCTAACCTAGGTTAGTAACTATCATAACGATATTTTCTGTTGTACGAAATATTTTTGAGAAACAAGCCATATTAGGACCAAAATTATTTCATTCTATTTAATGCATTTCTCTATAGTACGAAATACGAATATTTATGTTGTTCATAAGATATTGCAATATGGAAGTTTCACTGTAAACATTATTTATAGTTTATTTAGAGTTCGTAGAAATTATTTTCACGGTAAATGCTAAACATCAGCACCGTGAGATTAAGAATAATGAACGATGCAGTCAAAAATAATTTATATAATACATCTTAATATCTAATAATAACAATTGGCTAAGCCAAGTTTTCTCTCTATGTTTAGGAATTACAAAAAATATCATACCACTAGCATAACGTTTAATGTTTATAAAATAAATAAAAATTAATTTTTAATTAAATTACCATACCTAGTTTCTATAGTTTCAATTTTGAATAAAAAAAACTTAGTTATAGTTAATACTAAATAATAACACGTCTGTACAAACGATTGAAAAATGGCACTAATTTGGTGTAAATAAGTACTCATATTTGACATATTTTCGCACGATTTCGCACCTGGAAGTTTATTATTTGGTACCTATCAGTATTAACAATAATACCAAAATAAACAATTTAAAAGGAGTTCATTTTTATTGTAATTGTAAAAATATATTGAAAAGTAAATTTGTACTTGTAAATTATGATATAATATTGTTATGTTTGCTTAGGTATATATTTTTACTGTTCATAAAAATTATTTTCAAATAAATGAAAAAAACATTCTGAATCATAAATGCGAATCTGAGTTGAGTCATAAATTTATTATTTTTGCACTTATCGGTAATAACGCATACCCAAGCATAAGGTGAAGTGGCCAAGCATAAGGTTAAGTGGCCAAGCCATCGTGGCATTGTTCTTAAGCGGTTTCAAACTTTTAACATAAGTACGTAACCCCCCGAATGTTGAATAATGTAGCTTATATCACTAATTCTCTTGACAGCAGTAAAAACAGGTTATCTCTTTAATCGTTGACCGAGGAACTTAAATTTAAATGTCAAAAAAAATCACAACAATACGTTTTAAGCAATATGATTTTTCAATAGGATAGTTGATCAATTATCTTTAAGGGCTTCCAGTCAGTTTTTAAGGGGTTAAATATAGGCAATATGAAGGGAATTTGCGTAGTAGCCGTGCAGTTGGACGCATGATAAATGATTATTAATATACCGCGTATATTACGTGTACATAAAATACCGAAAATTATCGTAATGTGGAACATGAGTTAGTAGGGACATGCGATACTATCATGTGGGAGAAACGATTTTTTTATTCACTAAAACTATGTATTTGTTTAAAATATTATTCCTACTTGATTATAAATTATTATATTTAAAAAAAAAATTATTATTGTTTTTAAATTAAAGGTACTAGATTTGTTTTGATTTAACTGTAAAATATGGTTTAAGTTATACTTTAAATATTTTAATTGAAATCTGTATAATAGTTATCAAAAATATGAAAATCAACATATAGAGAAAATTTGAAAGAGATAACGTTTAATACTTATTTAATATTGAGTAATAAATAAAACACGGCACTGTTTTTTTTAATAGGTATTAATATAATAATACTAAAAATATTAAGTATAATAATACAGGAAACCTATAATAGATAAATTCTTATGGTGTAAATAGTGGCAATCTAATTATTTAGCAATAATTTATTTTAAAATTGATCTTATTATTTTTTTTATTAGATAAAATACAAACTGTTAATTAATTATTACTGTTATAGAAGCAGTATATAATATACCTTTCCTAAGTATTTGATAGTGTGCTTTATGTGACGTCAGGTAGCGTGAACAGAGAATTCATCCATTGATTAGGTATACCCTATGGCTTGAGAACAATTTTATCTTATGAATAAATAATACAAAAGTAACTTTTATTAAATTTCATAATTTGATTCGTACGAATGTTTCTAAACATTTAATTAAAGCTGAAGTTAAACAACAAAAAAGGTAGTGTGTACTTTTTAAAATATAAATTAATTATTATCGATTAATGTAAGGTTATTAGCGATAAATTGAACGCTATTGAAACAACATAGGTAAGTAATAATAATTGTATTTGTTACTTTATTTCATTACAATTATTATTTAGGTAGTAGGTAGGTACATATTAATTTGAACCTTTATAAATGTGTTACTTAAAAAACAGTTATTTCAATTATAATTAAATTATTATTCGCAAGTAATTGTAATAATCGTATATGGGTGGGCCGTAAGTCAATGACCCTATTGATTAATATTGTGCATTTGTGCGTTTCTCATTGACGAAAGTCCGTCTAGTATATGGCCATACATACGTGGAAATAAATGGGTTAACACTTAACGCAATCGAACCAACATAAATGAAATGTTATTATTTACGTCCAAACAATTATTATACTTATTTTATTATCTAATAAAATATGTCTATAGGAGTACTTACCATAAAAAGCGTCAATAATCATATAAAATATTATTTTTATTTTTATTGCTTCTGTGATGACGAAAATGACACATAATATCTGATATTCCATTCATAGCACGACCAACGCAAGCAATCGCGGCGTTTCATAACATAAAATAGAATATTAGTTTATACATGTAATAGGTATATAATATGTAGTATGTGCAAAGTTTTTAATGGGCGGATGACGATTTTACACATTAGACCATTTTCTTAGATTCCAGCTTATACCACACATTTTATAGCATTTGTATTTTTTTTTTTTTTTTACTTACCTTTTTTTTACACATAGTTGACGGAGTGTTTTTTAGGGATTAGTTTATACATGTGATAAGTTTATAATATGAACAAAGTTTTTAATGGGCGGATGGCTATATTATGATCTTATAATAAGAAGTATAATAACTAGTAATAACTAATA
>PVMI01033215.1:0-17564 GCA_008528875.1 Aulacorthum solani | reverse complement strand
GTCCATAATGTAAAATCCTTGCATGATGGATAGATAAGGTTCATGAAAAATACCTGTAGGCATCTAAGTAAAATATTAAAACTATAAATGTTTGAAATAAATGCATTGATTTGAATGTACATAATATCATTATCTTTCTTTTCTTTTTTTTATAAGGTGGAAAAGGTATATTACATTATGGTGTATGTTCTAACTACTTGTTAGATGCTAACATAAATGACACAGTGTACATGTTTATTCGAAGGTAATTATAATATTAATTATTATTAATAATTGTTACTGAACCAACATAATAGTATTATCATGTCACCATTGACGATCAGTGATACAATAACACTGTGACGATGTTGTGCTGCAATATCTACCTACCCATAATATATTATTGTAAACGTCTATAAAATAACCATATCGTTTTCAATTCGTAGCGCACCAAATTTCCATTTGCCCGAAGACGTGGCAAAGCCATTAATACTTGTGGGTCCCGGCACAGGTATAGCGCCGTTCCGAGGGTTTTGGCAACACAGATACGCACAGAAGAAAAATGCCATTGGTAAACACAACCCGTTTTCATACCACCCATTATATTATAACAAATAAATTATTATAATAACGTTAACACGTCCATTATACAAGCATTGCTCACTATCCTTTTGTCCGCCACAGATACCAAAATGGGCAGAACCCTGTTGTTCTTCGGGTGCCAATACAAATCGATGGATCTCTACAAAGCGGACAAGATGGAAATGATAAAAGAAGGTGTATTGGACAAGACTTACTTGGCGCTATCCAGGGAACCATCCATTCCGAAGGTCTGTTCAAATTCGAATATTGAAACATTAGTTATATTAAAATAAAGGTACAAATGATTTTGATAGAATTTTTCTAACGGTTTCGGTTCAAGTGAAGATCCAGAATACTGCATAACATCCTCTTCAGCACTATATATTAACATTTTATACTCAAACAAATAAACATTTTTTTTAAATGTTGAAAGAATAATAAATTGTTTTTAATCGTAACCAATATGACGTATTTAAATTGTTATTAACATTTTTTCTACTAATATAATACAGATGCTAATGAAAACCAAAATACTCTTGTAAGACAAATGAGTCACATACTTTGTAAAATATCTTGTAAAACCCTCATGATGTTGATTTCAATATTATTTATTTAAGAAAAATATTTTATTTAAATTTCATTCTAACTTAAGCTCTCACAGTAACCCATTAATCAAACAACTACACGCCATCTCATTTCCCTGTAATGTAAGTAGAAGACTCGAGAGACAATGGCCAAGAGATTGAGATAAAAAAAAAAAAACACAATAATATACCTAAAGATTATCAAGTTGGGTGACACTGCTGAGTGCCTGCCCATAAATACCAACCTCCTGTCATTAACCATTATTATCAAATGTACTCATTATACAGGTACTTATTGTTATGCTGCATAGGTTATAAATAATTTTAATACGAAAAAAATAAATACATACAAAAAGTGATTGTAACTACTTTAGTTATACTTTCTATAACTGTTGAATATATAATATGATTTTAAATAAATGTGCATCCGAATCAGAGACCATATATACGTCCACTCGAAACGCTGCAAAACTAAAATGATACCTATTGATATGTGTGTGTTATTACTCGTATAATACCTGTGACAATTAAACGAACCCGTTGTATAATATAACCTTATTGTCGTTTCCACAGACTTACGTACAGGACTTGATGCTGAAAGAAGCGAAAATTATATACGAATTAATAGCCGTGGAAAGGGGACACTTTTACGTGTGCGGTGATTGCAAAATGGCCGAGAACGTGTACCAGACCCTCAAGTCGATAATTCAAGAGCAGACCGGCATGAATTCGACACAGTCCGATAACTTCATGTTGGGATTAAGGGTACGTTCATACGAGATTTATGGTAATCGAGGCTGAAAAGTCAAGAACGATATTTTTACTTTTTTAAGCGCGATTTCAAGAAACGCATTCAAACGATATCTACAGAATAGTGAGAAATACCTACGTTTTGTTTCATATTTTGAACATAATCATATTTTAAAATTAGGAGGGTGACTAACCCCCTATAATAATTCCCGAAACCAAATCCTCTCCCAGAGATATATATTATGCGATTATGTTATGTTTTTTATAGCACTTATAAGAAATATTAGAACAATTCGTTATTATCACAAAATCGTTTATAAATTGAAAAATGTATATTTTATTTATTTTTAGTCAACATTTAATGTCTGTAAAAATGTTTATCTCTGATCCGGCCCCGTTTCATATCAGAAATATAAACATTTTATTTTATCAAGGGTACTTATTATTCAATAAAAAATTTAAAGTTAAACACATTTTATATTATTGCTGTTATAGCAGTATCATCCTGTTTGAATATTATTAATTGTCATTACTCATTTGTCATTTATTGTTTAATATTATAATATTTCAGTTTATTGCACATGGCTAATATTTATTATAAATTAAATTAAAATATTTAAATCGTCAATTAGATGGAGACGTATTCAAATTTGTTTTCCTGATTAAATGTTGGTTAAATTTTTTAAAAAAATCAGCCAGCCTCATAAATGCCATAACTATGCCACTGCGTATTTAGTTATATTAACGCACGATAAGTAGTAAATAATATCATAATGAGATCATATAGACAGTGTTAGGAACAGATAACAAAAAAATCATCTAGACAAAGAAAAAAATATTATAGAATTTTATCTAAGATACAGATAAAAGATAAAAAAATCAAATTCATCTAACAAAAAGATATAAGACACAAATATTTTATCTAGATAAATTACAGATAATTATAGAAATTAAAATTAAAACAACTAATTAAAAAACATATATTTTACTTATATTTAAATTAATCAATATATTTTATATATATTTATAACCGAGTACAAAATATTGATTACTAATTAGTAATAAGTACTAAATAGGAATAATTCATAATCTTTTCTGAATAACGTTAATAACCTACATGATTTAACGACAAGCGATGTAGAAAAATAGTTTTTGGATAAATAACAAAAAATTATTTTGAGCGTTTTCTTATAATATGATGTAAAATACAAGAATTTTTTTGTCCCGTCCTTATAGTCGGATTTTTTTTTAAATCTCAAAGCACCTAACCCACCTAACCTGTCCTATACGGCTATACAAATTGTATTTATGACCCGTTCCCGTTCTCCTCAAAAAATGAAAGTCTACGAGATAGTCGCACGTCACTGACTCTTGGCATCGCGCTAAACTGTGACTTATAATATACTCATCGCCGTATATGACACACGATAGGTATACAAAACGAAAATATGCCTGTATATGGATATTTATACCATATTTTATCTTACCTATAAACTATTTTATCGGCAAAAATTCACATAATATTACATTATTTATACCTCATCTGAGCAGTAGCGTGTCATACCGAACACCTAACATGACGACGGTGACCGAGGATTGTATAATCACAATAATTTTAACATCACATTCGATAGGATTACTGTTTCACTGACGCGTCTTTGGACTGTGATTTACAGTACCTAATGAAATTATTGAGCAATTTATCGTATTGCAGTACCGTACCTATACCTACCTGATTTTTAATTTTGCGCAATTGAGAATGACGACCAGTGGCGTGCTCGTTGGAGGGATAATAATTTAGTGATTCCTCTGCGAAATATCTCTTTAAAAAAAACGTGAAATTATTATGTACTTACACATTTTGAAAAACATATTGTATATGGGACGTTAGAAATGTCGAATTAATTGATGGCGGACCAACCTGCAATCCAAACCATAAATACAATATACTGCTGCACTACTATTATTAACTACAAAAATATGTGTTGTACAGGACGATAACCGTTATCACGAAGACATATTCGGCATCACACTGAGGACGGCCGAGGTGCACAACAGTTCAAGGCTGTCCGCTAGGATCCGAATGGCGTCCGAAACGCTTCCATAACGTTCAATTTGGCCTACAATAGGCAACATGTTGGCTAAGTCAATAGCAACGATACAAGAATTTAGAGACAAAAAATTGTAAACATTTTACCCTTTATAAAGTATACGTAACTTATTATAATATTATTATAATTATGTAGAAGCGAGTGTAAAAATATTTTTATTTTTTTCGGATACTTCCAAATTGTTCAGTAATATATGATAATCATTTATATTAATATAATGTGCTTATCCCCCTCTCTTCTACGCACACCCACTCATCAAGTCACCAACACACACACACACACGCACACACACACACACACACACACACAATGATCGTCCTATGACCAGCCCGCATGTGTGCTGTGTGCTGCAGTGAGTAGGAACATAATATTATTGTATATTATATGTGTTATACGCACTACCCACTCGCCGAAAACATATTATAAAAAGGAAAACGTCTTTGCCCATTAATTATTGGATACTTCAAAAATGTGAATAAAACATTTCCGTTTTTTTTAATGATTTTTTTGTCCTCATTCTGATGATGTGTACGTACTGCCCACTTATACGTTTTAAAATATGCAACTTTTAAACGATGTCACATAATATGGATATGCGCATGTTCTGTTCCAATTTCGGTTGATCAAAAAACCATATTGCACATGATTAATGCATTAATATGAAGCCAGTGAAAACGATTTTGGGAATGTCGTCGGACATAGTATTGTTATGTTATTAATTATGAATTCAATTTTAATTACTTCAACGTTTTTAATTTAGGCAATATTATATCATAGCTGTACATATTACACATTATACATTACACTTAGATATAATATCATATAATATGGACATAACTAATATACGTAGGTACCTATATTATATATATATATATGATTGTAACTTAACCAATACCTATGCGATTGAATTAATGTTGTTAGTTAGGAACGTATATTAATTGTATTTCAACGTATGTACTTAGTAAAACATTAAATTTCAATAATTTAAGTCAGCAATTCTCTACTTTTTTATGTCCTAGAACAAATTATAAATGCTCGTATATCACTCGAAACTAATATTTAATGTTTGATATTAATGCTAATTCTAATTGTTTTCTTTAAAGACTCGTACCACCTACCAGCATTAGCGTTTCTCTCTATTGAGAACATCTGATTTAAGTTGATAATTAAATAGTTGTAGTTTAACGTAAGTAACACTAACCATGAATTCATCTTGAATTCGTTTGTAAAATATCCTCTATTGTATAAAATAAATATAAATATATTCTTTTACGTTACCAAAAATATTTACATTTAAATCTTTTAAATCTATATTTAATTAAACAACAATACATGGTTTTTATTATTATCTTATAATCACTTTAACGCGTCAATTTATTCCATTTTTTTTTTCATGTTTTATTGCTCTATAAATATATTTCTTATTATAATATATACTTATTATCTTTGTTATTTTATATTATAATGGGTGTAATTAAATATTTTTATCGTTTTTTGATTAATAATTTAAAAAATAAAATCATTCCTATTGCTATTAATTATTATTATTTGTAAATATTGTATTGTTTTTCGATTTAATTATGTAATACTATATATGTTATAGTATACCTAGATAATATCCTAGGCGTACGCAATGTTTATATGGTATCTAAATATTGTTGTTCAGTTATTTAAATCGTATTCAAATTTATCTACTCATTATTTTCTTTGAAACATAATTAGATAATTTAAACTAATAAATCAATTTGTTCATTCTAAAAGTTATGCAAATATGTCTTATGAAAAATGTGAGTTTTTATTCTATTCTAATGGTATTCCTATCGGTATAATTATTTTGAGCTAAAATAAAATTTACGTGCCGTAAATAATGTGGTATAAACGATTAATAGTTTAAATAATATGGTCTAAATATTTTTTTTAAAAATGAACTGTCGTGGGAAGCCTATATAGCAACAGATGTGAAAAATCAAAATTAATTTGCATAGAAATTAGAAAATAATATGCATTAAAAATGAAAGGATGGCTTATAACAAACATGGCATAACTGAAAACTAAATATTCAACATTTTAAGAAAATATTATTTATTTTAAAGGCGAATAGTATAAAATCAAAATAGATATTTCGTTCGAGTAGCTAGTAATTTTGTGTAGAAAATAAAAATTAAAAAAATCGTTAAAAGTTTCAATATTCTCTAGTGATGTCTTTTCGAAGTACAAACACAAAAAAATAATATCGATTTCCTCAAACATTGGTGTTGAGTAAATATTCCATTTTTTTCACTAGTGTTTTTTTAGTTTTTCCCGATTATTGAAAAAAATAACTAAGAATTTTCTTATTTTAACCACCAAAGTACCAATACTAGATATTAGATAGAATATTCTACCAAAAATAAGCCCCAAGATTGAAGGTTGAAGCAAATTATTTGCTTCCAAACGAGACATTACGCACAAAAAAAAACTCACTTCATTATACTTATATAAAACACTTAAACAAATACATTTCTCGATCTACTGAGAACTTATAATACAAACAAATTATAATATAACTGTATAATAAAGGCGTATAAAAGTCTTTCTGGATTTATACACATGCCTAATACAACCAATCGGAGCATGAACCACATTTTACAACTCTAACTTTTCCTAGTCAGCCAATAATTCCAGTAATCAAAATAATTAAACATACTATATTATTATTAAACATAATAAGTGTATCAAAAATCAGCATCAATTTTGTGGTAGAAACAAGTATATATTAAAATGATTTTTATAATGTGTACACCAATGTACGAGGTAGAAACTTGAACGTATTACGTATATTGATAACCATTGTTAAAGGCCTATTATTATGCTCAAAATATCTTGGTTATTGAAATAAGATATAGACTCACTTAAAAAATGAATTCAAAACTATTTCATTCCTTTGTTGGTAGATCAAATTTAAAAAATGGAGGTTATTACTTATCTTACTAATTCCCTACTTATAATATCAATAGATCATAATATTATGCATTTGCATTGCAATTAATTATATTACAAGCCTCAAAATAACATTTCTAATAATATTAAAACTGAATATACAACTAGACAATGAATTTCATTAATAATAATCGACCGAAATTAAAATAATTGCTTGCGGATAGTAACTAGCTGTTTTCGATGTATTACAGTCACGCGCCGTAACAAAATATATATTTCCATATCATTCCTCTTACCGAGGCACCTACACAACAATGTACCGAAATTGCCTATCCATTACGCCGGTCAGTAAATACATTACAATATAAAAATTTTAATAAATTGTTGTAAAAAATAATGAGATTTTTTTCTAAACTTGTAATATTACTTGTGAAATAACGATTTTATACGAGCCCATCGGTACAATATAACCTCCTTGTAATATATGACAAGATTTTGTATTCGATCCTTTCCAAAATCTGACCCTATGACATTTCCTGATTTTGAATTAGTAGTTAGCTCGTTGCACGAAATCTTTAAATACTTTCAAATAATATTAAAAGTTAAAGAATAGGTATATTCAATGATATAATACGAAAATATGCCACTTAATACATATCCCATTCTGGTACATGATTTTTACTTTTATATATTAAATAACAAAATATATTTTATTAATATCTGCCAATGTCTCCTATACTAAAAAAATTAGATTATTTATATAATAGTTAATAGTTATTACTTATTATATTATACATATAAGTTATAATTATTACGTTTAGTGAAATTACTATTATATATTATATTTAAAAATTTAGACATTACTTTATAGTTTGGAGTAAAAATACATAAATACTTATTAAAAATATATAAATATCCCAATTGCGTCATATGTATTTGATTACAAATAGCAAAATATATAACACTTCATTTTAATTGCACCAATTTTATGCATGCGTCGACATGTTATTTTGTGAACCAGTGTGTGTTTGGATGAAATCGGGAACCTATGTATACTTATATATGGGACTCAATTCGAGCATCTCCACATACTCATTGATTAATAATATACGCATACCACAGGTTTATACTATACTTATTGTTATTAAACTGTGTCTTGTTAGTTTATTTGTTATTAATGGTCTGAAATCATTTTTCAACATTAAAAAATTTAACTACTGAAATGATATGCGTTATTATTTAATAACAATATAGGTACCTACTGTATGTCTGTATAATGTATAATAATCATACTACCTATTTGAAAGCATTTAAAAATATTATTCAGCGATAGGTGGTTTATATAAAAACGATCAGATTTTGTTAAAACAAAACAGTAAATTCGCAAATGTTTAAATGCTGAATTAAATAAATTTAAAAAAATACTTCTGTATCTAAACTTTGAATTACCATAAAATATGCTAACATCTGTGAACCATATACAATATCCGCAAGGAAAGTACATGCAACTTTTGAGTCATTCTAAATTGACAACTGTCGTCTACCCCAACAACACTGAAAACCTACTTACTATTACCAATAATTTCTCCCAAATTGCTCGAAAATCGAAAATGCTATAAGAATGACAAATTGACGGCGACGGAATATTTTTTTCCAAGGTTTTCATCGTATCACGGGTAATCCATTTCATGCGAGAAATTAAATATTTCAGAAAACACTTATGTTTTTGAAAATAATACTTTTACAATATAATAATATGTAATCATGTCATAATTTTAAGTAGTTACAAAACAACATTTTATTATTTTTTTTTAGTTATTAGTTTTAAGTTTTTTACTCTTTTGAATGTTAACTCACATGTCTTGATATACTACAATCATGATAATGTCACATTATTATTCTTTTACGTTGATGTGTGTTTAAAAAAAAAAATGAAACAACTTTTTTTATTACAGTAATTTATTTATCAGACATTTAAAATAAACCATTACTTAATAATATATTTCATTATAAATAATTGTTTGAAAAAATTCAATATTTTTTAATTATAATCGTTGTATTAATTATATAAAACATAAAAAAATATTTCGACATGAATATTATAGATCATAAATTAATAATATTCATGTTTACAATTGGTAGAAGAAATATAAAACCCAACAATTTTCCCAATAAATAAATAGTGATATTTGTGTTCATTAACAACAAGTGAACAAATGTATTAATTTCTATAAAATTGTATGATTTTAACCAGTACCGCAACCCGGAGGGAAGACAAGACTTATGACTTCCCCCTACTTCAAAACAGTTTGTATTATATTCTAACTGATGTTTCCCAGGTATAAAATACAATGGAATAGTATGAACTCCCCTTTCCGAAAAAATGTTTATACTTCATTCAAACCAAGAAGGATCTTGGCGGCTGATTTGTGCACAGGGCGTGACTTTACCAGACAGGTTGTTGACTCGTTGGGTACACCGCCTGTCAAAACTGGTCAGCGCTAAGGTTCCTTCTTAACGTAATTAAAGTATAATTACACCACTGATTTCAACACTTGTTGGGAATGACAACAAATATCTAATGATATTGATCAATAAACATAATAAATAGCAAATTGGGGATTATAACCAAATGAGCAATAAATTAGTTTAAAATATGTATTGTATAGTTAAAATAGTTTTAAAATTAAATAATATGTATAAACCCTTGTTGGCTTATAAACTATTAGAACTGTTTATATAGGTAAAGCAATTAAAAATTAAATAAACAAATACATATGAGGGTTGACACAACATGGTGATACAATGTTATAATAATGCATTTATTGTTAAACCATGCCAAAAGTTGACTGTAAATGTTATATTAGCAATAACTGTAATGACATTGAGAAACATAGCTCTCTTTAAAGTCATACATATAAGGGATTTATTTTTTAGATTTTACATTGAACTTCTATGTTTAATAATCAAGGCTCAAAAGTTGATGAATTTTCAGTTTTTTTTTTAATTGGAGTAGGTATTAATCTGTCAAACTTAAAATCTGATTTAGATAGTATAAAAACAGTATTTACAATTTTTATTTTAAATTTTTTGGTGTTATTTCTCAGCGACATCAATATATTAATTTTGAATCAATTTTCTGATATTTGAAGTCTTTTTTTTGAAAATATACTTACATTTAATACACTTGCCTTTAGTTATTTATTTATTATCTTTCAGTATAACAAAAGAAATGAATTCTGAAATTAACTACTTGTAGCAGTTGGGTATGAGTGTGCTCCTAGTGGAAAATAATTTAGCACGAATGCAATACTCAGCTGGTTTTCCGATAAATGTTAAATGTGTAATGTAATAAATTTGATTAGGTATAATTTTTATTAGTTTTACAATTTTTTAGCGACATTGTTTTGTATACAAATTTCAATTTTAAACATGTTTAAAAAGAAAAACATTTTTTTATAATAAAAAAAATGAAGTTATTTTTATTTTAAGACAATTTGGGTCATTTATTAGACATTTCCCTTAATTTTGAAATAATTCATTCATACCTTTTAAGTCATTTTTAAAGATTTTTTAGGTCATCAACTTCAGAGCCCTATTAATAATATATTAAAATATTTAGCCAGAGTCTTGTTTGATAATTTATAAATGTATAAGCCACAGTAAAATCAGTCATTTGTACTACTAAGGGTGGAAACTGAAAAATATCTTTTTTTCTATACGTATTAAGGAAATAAATTAATTTAAACAAAAAAAATAATTTCAAATATGATTTTAGGGGTTTCTTTTTTTTATTAATTAAGTCTAAAATTTTAGTGCAAATTGCAAGTAAAAAAGGTATACACCTTAACAGTTATTTTAACCTAAAATTGAGTCATAGCTTACAAAATGTCTGCTTTAAATTCCATAAAGTTTCAGTGTTCTGTCCATACTAGTAGAAGCAATAAATTGAGAATGTTTTCCAAATCTAATTCCTGTAGCCAATGCTGTGTGATCGTTGAACACTTTTAATTCTTGCCATTGCTTACACATATAAACACTGGAAATAAAATTGAAAGCAATATGTGAGTAATATATTTCAATAATTGTATTTACTATTTTTACTCACCGAACATCAGTTCCTGCAACACCCAGATAAGTTCCACTTTGGTCAAAACATAAGTCTTTGATTTCATATCCATCATCCATGACGAGAGTTTTAAAGTTTTTTAATTTACGTAAATCCCAAAGTTTTACACAGCAGTCATCTGCTGAAGTAGCTAGATAATAACCATTTTCAGAAAATGATATGGCTGTAATTGGTCCAGAATGTCCTTTAAGAAAAAAAAGCAAAATAATTATACACTTAAAATAAAAATTGAATACATAAATTAAAAATTTATACTTAAGGATCTACCAAAAAACAAACTTTTATTCTTACCTGAAAAGGTTGCCACATTTGATTGTTCCTTCAAATCCCAAATCACAACATTTGAGTCTGAAGTACCAGTTCCAAAAATAAGTCCATCAGGATGGAATTGTCCAGTAGTTAGAGTATTGTTTGAAGTTTGACTTGAAACCTACATTAGATACAAAATTTAAAATAATTGGTACGTTAGTTTTATTTATAATTAAACTAATAAATAATTTACTTTGGTTAATAGTTTTCCTGTGCGAATATCAGAGAATGCCCAGTTCTGATCAACAGATGTTGACAAAACATAATCCCCAGTTGGATGTAATGACACTCCAGTCACTGGACCTTCATGAGCTCTAATTATTTGAGATAAGGGATTAGAAGCACCAACATTCCATACTCGAATTGTTGTATCAGGTGATCCAGTTATCACAACATCCTAAAAAACAATGATTATTTTATATTAAAAGTATAATACTAAAAATGTTTTCTTTTAATTGCCGTAACCAATACCAATGAGTTTATAAAAAATAAAGTATTTAATTAATTTTAGATTTTACCTCATTCGGGTGATAAATGACGCGTGTGACCTTCTTTGTGTGACCTTTCAGAACAGCTATAATTTGTTCAGTATCTTTATTAAATACTGTAGCATTTTTATCATTTCCCCCAGTTAATATTTTACTAGTATCTTCACTGTGTATGTCTAAAGACAATATTCCTGGTACACTAGCACTATGAAGACCCTATAAAATATAAAGTAAAATAACACCATTTACCGAAATATTTAAACTAAATATACTTTTTATAATTTATAAATTTATTATTAATATTACTAACTGGATGGGATGCCAATGTTTTGAATCCTTTTAATGATTCTTGGTCCATCAAGTCTTCTGGAACTGTACGTCCACGTTTCTTTCTCTCTTGTGTTAAAACTGTAGCCTTTTCTTGTAGTTTCTTAATAATTTCATCAGTTATGCCTGCTTCTTCAGTGGGCTGATTAGGCACTCCAGCAGCTTCCATCGCAATTGCCTATAAAAAAACAAATAAGGAATATTAAATATTTTTATAATATAAGCAATATAAATGTTATACAACACTATTAAACATACAGGTTGTGGTATAGTAGTAGGTCCAGCATTTGCAGATGAATCAGCAACCGAAATTCCGGCTTGAGGTTTTAGTGTAGCCAAAGCCTCACGTGCAGCTGTCACTTCCTTAGTCAAACGACCTATCACACGACAAGCAGCATCATGCTGGTACAAAGCATGACTCAATTCTTGTCTAGCAGTTTGCAACTGTTGTCTTTGTGTAAATGCATGTAACATCACTGCATCCCATTCATCTTGGAGCATTTTCAATATCGCAGGAATACTAGTGCCAGTCACAGGTTTAGGTTTAACGATGGAGGCAGCTAAAATTGAAAATAAATAAATAAATAAATGTTTTAAAACAAAGAAAAAATAGAATTAAAAGTATGTTCCAAATAATCATTTTGATGTAGTATAATCAATTTATGACTTAATAAGACAGGAAACATTTTCCCTTGGTCCTTATTTTTCTATAATTGTTAATTTTATAAAAGAGTAAGACCTAGGTAAAATGTAACTTTTCCAATGCATACCAAAATAATCAAAAAATAGTATAAATTATAAAACTACTGTGTAAAAAAACCATACATTTATGATTTTATTTAACGAACATATAAAAAAATTGATAAAATGATGACACTTTTTTAAAAAGGTTTGAATACCACTTATAATATTGAAGGTAAATATGACATTTTTAATAATAATACAATTAGCATAGTTTAGTTATTATACTAGTCAATAGTCCACAAAGTATTATATTTATCACTACTTCGATGTTGGTTACATTTTTAAAATTTTTTTATTTATGTAAGGTACATTAAAATACAGAGAAAATCTCCAAACTTGTTTAATCAAGAGCCATATGAAAATTAAAAACTTGCAGGCTAAAACATTTATAATCATTAAAGAACGGAATTTATTGTATAAAAAATCAAAATTATACATAAATATGTAAAAAAAATTTAAAACATGTAAATATCAAAAAAAAATGTATTTGTATTGAAAATTAAAAAAAATAAAATATTTTAAAAGTAATACAAATGATGTAGGTACATAAAACTATAAATATTATTCCGGAACAAAGCAATGAGAAACAGCATATTGTTGAAATTTTGCAAATGAGATTTCTCCATCACTTTTAAATGTCTCATTAGGAAACTCTTAAATAAAAATCGAAGGGTAAACCACTATTAAAAAATGTGTACACTAGATTTCAGATTTCCAAATATTACCAGAGATTTCCAAACATTTGTGCACTGATTACCAGGAGTGGTATACCCCTCAATAAAAATTCACTTTCAATTTCACAATTTTGGCATTTTAAAAATTAGAAACTAAACATACAAGAGATTAAATTGTGAATGCCACTACGAATATTACTAAAAACGATTTTCAAGTAGGTATATAGATACAACTTTTTTATTTTATATTTTTATCAACTTTCATTACCAATATTGACAATAACTGAACTAGTACTAATCTGTATAGTGGCATGCTGCCTGCTGGAAATAAGTAAGCAAATGCCATTTACATAACTTATAATATTTAGTGGTCGTCAAAAATAACTCATCTTGTTAATTTAGACGATGCGGATAATGTTTAGTAGTTGAAAATCAATGAAAAAATCAAAAATGACTAAAATATGTACTTATTTACCAAATATGTAAAAAATATCTGAAATGAATTTGGGTTTATTTCAATTAGAATGATCTAAATAGTACACATTTTTTATTAGATTTAAAATATTTTAATCCGATAAAATTATGTATAAACATAAAATCCGTTCCTTAATAATCACATCTATAACTATCAATTTAAAAGAAATATAATAAACAAAGCAAGTTTTTAATGGTTTTTACTGCATGCCATTATTTACATAAAAATAAAAAGTAATTAAATGTAAAGTAGTGAATTTTTTCAAAAACTTAAATTTTATTCATTTTATTTTAGTTATGCTTATATTGAATGTAGAACTATAATTTTATCTATACTGGGTGGTTATTTTATCATTCAACACTCATTAAACTAAAATATGTTACATTTTTTTGAAAAAAATGTTTGCACGGTGTCTAGTTGTTAAAAAACAACTCGTATACTACTTATCCTAAATTCAATGATTATGTACCGAAATACTTAGAAAAATATTTTGTTTTAGAATATGAAATTTAAACTGCATATTGTCATTCATAGAAGTAAGAAACTTAAACATTTTGAGGATAAAAAAAATATATTTTTCAACACTCGTTTTTAACAAGAAACCACCTAAATTTTTTTTTCTAATAAAATTAATACTTTTTTAAATAATGAGTGGTCAATGATAAAAGAATCATATTTGTATTTATTGATACTTCATAAAAAATAAACAATAAACTATGAATAGCTAATTTTTGGATTATTTTCTGTAGTTATCAGGCCAGTAAAAACTTGACCGCAGGAACACGATTTGCAGTTAGGAGACTTCTGATGATTGATAGGTACATAAGCTATAGAGCATTAGCTAACAATAATATTAATAATCTCAAGAAGCTATAAAAGATGCGATTTAAACATAAACCTTATACTAATAGACAGAATGTGTTTGTTGTTCGGACGTCCACACATGATGAAGCTGATTAATGTAGTACAATACATCGTTCACCGCACTAGATGATACAATAAATTGTATATTACTGTATATGATATATATACATATATAACATATATATGAAACACAAGTTGCCAAGACCTCACCACCGGCTAGGCATGCTCTGCACATTAGTACATGGTCTATGGATTTAAAACGAATTTTAAAATGTAAATAATAATACAATTGTTTACTTTTTATGTCCACTAATTGTTCAACAGTTAATTCTTCGCCATTTATAGGATCGGTATTGTTTTCCTTGATGTATTTCTCTATAAGACGTCTTTCAAAAATTGATCCAGATACTGGTGATACCACTGGGTGCTCTGGTACTTCATTAGAAACTGAAAATTAACAATAGGTTTAAATAAATTGTACTTTGTAAGTTCATTAATTTACCTATGGATACTAATTATTTTAACACTCATTATTTTGAAAAAGGGTAGATACCAATTAAAATTTTAGAAAACATTTTCTTTTTTACATGTAAGAATAGAGAATCAGAAACCTAACCTTTGGTAGAAAAATAAAATGAAGTACGTCTTTACGAACCGTTTTTAAAATAAACAATAAAAAGTTCAATTTTCTTTTTCAAAATTAAAATTGATTAAATTAATTTAATTTAAAAAGTAATTACTTATATTGTATTATGATATTTAAAGTAAAATGTTTTCAATAAATTGTTTTTAAAATATGTTGAATTTTTGTGATTCCAAAAAAGTAACTGAGTATACCTATTATTTTCTAATGTAACGCATTATATTCAATAAATACAGTTGAACCCGGGAAAACAGATACATTTAGATACAATCTAATATCGAGGAATAAAATGATGCCTATCAACATTATACAGCTGCTTAGGTAAATTGTCTATAAATTAAATAATGATGAATAATAATAGTTGAGGATAAAAAGTATGATGGCAAATCCTTACTGGCACACACTAACGACATGATGAGTTTGTTAGAGCGTACGACTTGAGCACAACTTTAATATATAAACAATCGTCCGAACGTTTTTTAAACTCTTCACTTAACACATTTAAATATTTAAGAAAGCATTCAATCACAATCCTCAGTCGAGTGTTATCGACCCAAAATCCAAAGTCCCGACTCCAGACTCCCAAAATCTGAAATAATGAAATGTTTTATGCGCTATAAAACTAAATTATAATATAGGTAACTACAGTCTACAAAATGTACAAACCACAACATAACCTCAAAGTATAAAAACCGGTACGATCACTGTTAGCCATCGGTGACTAAACGTATGACATCGATGACCAGGGTGACTGATAACACCTCAACATATATTCAATATTGTTATGAACTTAATATGACCATAGATATATACAACAATATATTATATATCTATGCGTATGACAGTGTGTAGTACTATAGTCCTCGCGGTAAGCGTAGGTAGCGCTAATCGTGTTGTTCCACACTTCTGCGCATGTTTGTAGACCAAAGTTTGTTCGTAGTTAAAAAGTAAAAACTTAAAAAACCGAACTGAAAACACCATTGAGCTTGACCATACACACGTAATTTATCCATTATCGTGTTATATCACGATTCATAAAGTAATGAATATTTCTCAATTTCTCATAGAGGTCTATGATATTTCTTAAAAGTTTCAAACGAATTATGAATAAACTCGTATTTAGTTTTACCATTGATTATACTTGTCTGGTTTTTGATTTCAAGATTTTCTTTATACCAACCTGTATTATAAGTAATTTATATTTTAATAATATCAATATAACTCAATTATATGTCGCCGCACCACCCAGTCACGCCAGCTAGCCGCTAGGCAAGCTCCGTCCATTAATATTTAAAGACCTATAACCTTATACTTTTATAGTAATCATAAATGTCGAATGGGGTTGGGACTAAGAGGATTGCAGCCCTCCCAGAATTTGCAAGAAGTCCGGCAGCACCGTCGATACCACAAGAAAAAAAGGCTCTAGAGTTTAGTCCTCCCCCCCCCCAAATTTATCACGCTACGAATATCATGAAACTAATAACATATTCAACTATGAAATTTGAAAGTTCATTTTTTTCTTTTTTCAATATATTTTTAAAAAAATTCTTATTTCCAGATTTTCTGATTGTTTTTTCTTTTTTGCATATTTTTGCCTAATTATTATTTATCGTACCTCTGACAAAAACCGAAAAATAATTGTTCTCCTTTGTATCATATTTCCTATTATAGTAAACACAGGGACACGTACTGCTAATCGTATTTGCTAATTATCTACAAATCTACTAAATTTTTCAGAAAATCTAAAAATTATAGAGTAAAAAAGTGAAAAAAATTTTATTTTTTATAAGAACCGAAGTTTTTGATTTTCATATATTATGTTTATGGTAATACAGAAAATAATTGGGTATTCGTTTAGTATGTGACCTACCGGATGAATATCGAATTTAGTATGTGACCTACCTGTATTACTGGGTTTAGTGTGTGACCTACCTAGACGATTATCTATATTATAGGTATAGACAATCTATGCTTGCTTATCTTTAT
>PVMI01033171.1:0-11438 GCA_008528875.1 Aulacorthum solani | reverse complement strand
CTCAACTGTGAGCTTCCCTTCACCACCCCATCATTGTCATCCTCCCTCCAATTTACTCATTGTACAAAACATGTATAGATTGTAAATTTTTCAATGAACGCTATTTTAAAAAAAAAAAAAAGCTTGATGTATGATAAGGTCAAAAAAACGTATTAATCCGAAAATTCACCAGAGTCTAAAAGATTTTAATAATTTTTCAGACGAAAAGGGTGATGATCACATTAATCAAATAATGAAGTAAGCATTATGGTTTATAAGTTTGAAGTGCATCAACTAGAGGGTTCTGTTATTGACCCGCACTCAAATGAAAGTTGAGGCTAAAACATTCAGACCGTAATCAAAAACCGTAATTGCTACAATTAATTTAAAATTGTTATAATATTTCATTTAAGACTTTATAAATTGCATTTACTTTTACAAAATATTATTTTTTAATTCATAAAATTAGTGTTTTAATTTTTAAAATTTATATTTAATTCTTAGGTGGCTTGTTAGTTTTAATAATTAATTAGTACCTATTCGTTTTGTTTTGAATTTATAAACCAGTTTAGCAATTTATTAGCCTAACCAGTAACCAGAAACTAGCGCCATTAATTTATTCAAATATATACCTGTAAATTGATTCAAAGTCATAAAAAAAATTATTGTTACATGAAATCTAACATAAAACATAAAATAATATTTATAATTGTAAAAACTAAATTTTTACATTCTGGGTGGAGCGATGTATATATTGATTTTTCAACGATGCATTTTTATTTTTATTTTGCTTGCACTTTGAAGACACTTATTATAGGAGAAAAAATGGTTCAATTTTCAACTTCAATGTTTTTTCCGGTAAGTATCTAAAATTAGCTGGTAATCTGGGATTAGAAGTAAAAAAAGAACAGTATGATTTTTAATATTTAAAGAAAAAATATAAAGAACAAAATGGGAGTTTTCCTCAAAACCAGTTTTTGACAAAATTAATTTTCTTATTTTGTTATATCTCAAAATCCAATAAGCATTGCTGGAGATTTTTGAAATGTTCACCAAATGTCAACATTAGCATTTTAAATGCATAATTGTATATAATTGGTATAAATGGCGTAACTATCAAAATATCTTGACTCTTTTTAAGCTATTAGATATTTGAAATTTTTAATTTTTAATTTTTTTTTTCTATAAAAATGTCCCCACTCTGTAAAAAAGCTCAATAATTTAATGAATGGTTAATAATAAATAATTATTGCAGCTATTTCAACAATTTTCAAATAAATATCCATGGTTTTTTTTTATAGAAATTTCAAATTTGGATCAAATTAGATATTTAAACTAAGAATGATGATTTTAATGACCTATTTTAATTTAATACAAAATGATTTTTCTTGGGGATTCAAAAATTTTTTCTACCTTATTACATATTTACATACACAATGTCACAATGAAGTGTTCATAATGTTTAGGTTAATTTTATGCTATGCGTTTTATAACACGAACCTAACCACACCGTTTTATGTTGAGTCAGTATTTACTGAAGATTTAATGAACACAATATAATATGACATAAATATGAAATATATACTATTAAAATAATAAAATAAATGCAATTGTTTTGGAAAAAAAATTCAAAGTATTATTTATATTCACCATATAATATTACTATAGTAGCAATATAAGTATGTCATACAAATATATAGTAGTATTTAATATGCTGACGGACCGTCCTCTCTGAGAATCCTTTTTCGTACTCTATGTAATAATCATCTATCATTGAGTACAAATATTAACATATTTATCATTGTGACTTATTGAATAACGTGGTACAAACCACACTTAATGTACACAAGAGCAGTTACCTACTTCTACTTTTTTTTTGAATTGATTCAAGAATATATCTATACAATGGCTCACATAAACTACCTAAATCGTAGTCGTTTCAGGTAAATTCTGAAGAATCCAGTACAGAAAATAATGGTGTTCCGTATCAAATATCATCTGTTTGTTCAGATAATCTTATTAGTATAGTTTCTAAATAAAATAATGTCAGCACCTAATTAAATACAATGCAGTTGCGTTTATTTGAGGATTTCACCACACCTTGACCGTAATTAACATGTCTTGTCCAGTTCGGCAAATAACTATCATTAACCAATTATTAACGGCCGCAGTAGTAGAGCACCTTCAACTTTAGTAATTCAGACGACTACGTATAATTAAAATATTAACGATATCTCAAAACTCTGACTTCACTATCACCTTTAGTCGTTGAAATACATTTGATGACCATAATATACCCATATATTATACTTTAGGTTCAAAAACGAAATGTTTGGCAAGTTTATACTACTTTGAAACTAACTACAATAATCAAAATGGGTCTGTTCAGTCTTCAGTATAAGCTCAATAAAATGCTATATTGAATATTTTATTGATTTTAGTTGAATAATGGAATATAAAATTACACGAATAAAAGTTATAATTGTAATAATAGTTAAGTGTAAATTAGTAAAACTTAAATTAATCAATAGTAATGTATTTAATTTCTACAATAACTGTTATACAGGTATTACAATGAAATTAAAAATGCAATATACGCATTTATTAAATAAAAAATGGATGATTTTTTGATTTAAAAAAATGATTAATTATTAGAAGTGATTAAAGTGGATTAGTGTTACTCGTACCAGTAACAATCGAAATTTCTTTATAATCAAACACAAAATAATTAAACAAGACTACAATACCACTGTATTAATTCAATTTGTTTGATTTACCTACTGTTCGTATGTATTCGGTTTTCGGTATTGTATAATGGGTTAAATAAATGTTAAATTACAATTTGGTTAGTATGTTTCAATTGTGCATTTTTAGCTATTATATTATGAGTTGTCCAATATTTTATTTTTATTATATCGAATATAATTATTATTATGGTTATTGGTTATATTTCCAAGCATAATATGCAAGACAAATATTACGAGAAAGCTTATAACAATATGTAACTTTCTATGTAAATAATGTTCAAAAAACATTTCCAAAAATCAATATCCAATTGACAAATGAAATAAATATGAAACCATGTTAGGCACTCGTCTTGATTTGCTCAATTCAGTGCAGACTGCAGGGTATATTGGCGTGTTATGATATTAAATTCGACATAACAATGAATCATTGCATTTTAAAAACAATATTCTGAGTGATAAAAAACAACGAATGCTGCCGTCCTTCAACATTTTTAAAAGATTGTTTGTTTTTCCTTAGCTTAAAATATATACTGAAGAAATATAAATGATTTTTATTCCAAAATTCTATTTACACGCTCGATTTCCGACCTTGCTACATTCAACTTTTTTTTAGCACTTCTTCGACCGGAAGAAAGTTCACATAAAAACATATATATTATGTAAAAATTATAATTGCAAATCCATTACATGTGACGACACGTTTTTATCAGAATCTAAAAATAAAATATTTTCTTTTGAAAGAAATCATGGACTAGGCTTGAATGAAATACTATATTTAAAATAGCATTCATTACTGCTATTCAAAGAAATGTTTTACGGCAGAGGAAATCGATTGAGCAGATGAGCGTGAATCTTGAATGAATGAGGAAACTATATTTTGGTGTAATTTAGGCTTCAAGAAAACGAATATTTGGCCCTCAGTCAGATTGAGATTTCAAAGTCACGGGTATGAAGGGATTATGTGATAATTTTTAAATCATTAATGAGTTAATCCCGGAATAGATAAGGAAAAACAATGATTTAGCTTTATGATATTTCAATGCATTCGAAAACGTGTTAAATAATTTAAGTGAAATTACATTTTGAAAAATAGTATCGTGCAATATAGACAATATATTATAATGAAATTAAATAATTTAATGGCATATAAAGTAGGTATATATATATAAATATATTAGTTTTTGATGTAATATAGCATTGAGTTTAGTTAAAAACAAATTAGTTTATTAATTACGAATCCATTTGATGCTAAGTATGTGATACCACATTGCGATTAACAGGCAAGATAAACTATACAATAATCAGTAAGTATACTTACGTTTTACACTAAAATATACACAGAAGATTCCAACAAGCCAACAAAATTACAACTTGAGCTTACAATATACAAATAGTATAATTTTTAAAACGTATAGACATTTTCTAGAAGTCTTTTTTTGATGTTTTAAAAGTTATTGAAACATTATTATTTTTGTATTATCGTTATGAATGTTACCTAATTAATTATTATAATAATAATATGTAATCGATATCGACGTACAGCGCGATACTGCCATAGCCGTTTTAAATATAATACATAATAAACAGTCTTAATTGGATCGTACTCGCATATAGTAAGTTATTTTGTTGGCCACTGCTCTCTGCGACTATATGTTAGCTAAACAAGCACAAACATAACAATTATATTTATACATATTGTATACCGCAGTTAATACTTAAGTATGAAGCGATTGAGATTATTATTTAATGTAAAAAAAAAATTTTCCTGATAAAAATAAATGAATTGTTTAATTTAAGTATTGATTTATTGTTATCTTGTTGTTTTTATACATTAGCAACAATTGTGTAAAAAACAAAATCACTTCAATTGTATTTCACTTGAGGTATAAGGGGAAGTATTTAGTCAACTTTGTAGTTTTTACCCTATTCATCAAGGAAATTTCAGGTAGTACAAAATAAGCTCTATAGTTGGAAGGGGAGTAGGGCTAACATTTTTTTTGTTTCTTCTATTGGCGCTTATGTATCTTAGTAATTTTTTTAAATAATATTGTCAGTGAGTATAGTATCATAGGCAGTGAATGATCTATATTTACGCCCGTTAATAACTATAATATCCTAATAATTTGTAGTCACTTACATTAAATCAAATAATGATCAAAAAAAAAAAAATGATAATATTTAAAACACTAATGTATGTTTGTTTTTTTATTCAAAAATTTTTTTTTGATACAAGTGTCATACAAGTAGATTTTATTTAGTGTAAATCCTTAAACGTTCGTTAGGCTCTTAATAGGCCAAAAAACTATTTCAACACACGTCAAACGCAAAAGGTTTTTCTTTGATGTAGAGGTTAGTATGCTTATTTAATCTACCCTAACGACAAATGTTTTTTGGCAAGTTAATTCATATTCGCTCTGTTGGTAAATTTTTTTTCAAGTCCTATGGTAGTAGCTTACCTATAATTTAACATTTTCATAATAACCAAAATTGATCTGATAATTTTTCTGATTTTCAAATCAAATTATCAATCGAAAAAGTTTTTATAACTACATATGTATAACACCTAACTATAGATTAGACGTAAATGTGTAAATAAGAATTATTATGGAGTGGGATTGCATTTTATATATTATAAATACAATTTTACAACTTTTTATAAATATTTTATTGAAATAACAAGATTTTTAAGATAGATACATAAGTTATAACGCTATGTTTATTATTATGTTTACTTAGTTGTGTAAAATAATAAAAAGTAAAAGAAACAAATGTCAGAAAATACCAATAAATGTATTTTAGAGAAATCTTCTTCATGGTAATTTCATAGAAACTCAGGTATTATGAGTCTAATATTTTTATAAGGCTGAACAATTATCAATACACCTTTTTCTGCTTAATTTATCTGTTAAATTAATTTTATCTTTGGATTTTAGTGATGATAGTTACTTTATAATATATTTTGATTTATTACAGGAGTGTATTTGAATTGTACAAATGAATTAGCATACCTAGTATTTGTACAATTTCATGATACTGTCAACCTTTAATTAAAAAAAATATGAGTTCAACATGCTTTGAAGTTGTTAGATAGTATATTTTAAAAGCAATATTAAGATGTAATTTCTAATTGAATAATAAAATATTACAAAGAAAGCTGTTTTGGAGATCTCCAAGCTTCAATTAAAGTTATATTAAATATAAACCGATGAAAGTATTTATGTGATTATATCGCTAAATTTTAATAATAAACTTAAAATATCTTTCAAGTAAAATTGCTTTTATTTATACATGATGAAGTGCAAGTGGCATGTAATAATAGTTAATTTTAATCCCTTTAAAATAATAAAACAATGAGCTTTTCAATAATTCATGGATTTTAAAAACACTCTATTGTACTTTAATAATTATATCAAATCGTTTCTACAACCTTTTTCAATAATCACCTATCATTATTCAGTTTTTTTTTAGTAAGATTTACAAATGCATGTGATGTCAAGAAGTGTTAGAACAGTTATCTTTAGTTTTTACTTTTATGTAGTATTGTAGTTTAATATTGTTTTTACTTTTAATGTTCCTGATACACTTAATAAGTGGAGGAAGCCATTTTATATTTAAGTGATTTAATGAATTTTAGCCTTGTTTGGTATAAATGAATTATTGGAATGATTGTTCTTGCAGGTAATCAATCCAATAAAGTACAATTTACATATTATACAGGACGATTCACTAAACATGCTCGACCTCATTTTTCCTTTAAAAATGAATTATTTTCATTCTGACTTTTGGAATTTTTAAACATACTTAAAGACCATTTTTTTCAAATTCTTGAATTTTAAGGACTTAAGAAGTGTCTCATGGCGGTACAAACTTCTGTTTTCAATATGAGAAATTTTCTTTTTTTTTTGTTAATTATTTAGTGTATATTTAAAAAAAAATTGAATTTATTAATTAGAAATTCTCACAATTAGTTTCTCAGTCATTAAAATAATTGTACTAGGATATTAGCACTTAAAATAGTTTTACGTATCAAGTATTTGTTATATTTTTTTTAAACTAAAATTTATCTAAAACAAATTATTAATGTTGATAGATTAATATTAATTACTAAAATGTTCAAATCAACATAGCCCCCATATTTTACAAACCTATTATCATGGGCCTATAACCCCCAGTACCTAAAGTCAAACAACTAAAAAAATATTACGAATTTCGATTCTGATACGCAAAAATTTTCAGAAGAATTATCCACTAAATAATGTAGGTATACTGTATAGTAAAGAGAGGTTCTCATTTGAAAAACAGTCGTTTGTATTTTCATAGAACATTCTTTAAGTAGTACAAAAATCCAAACAATTTGAAATTAGTTTCTTTAAGTATATTAAACAATTTTCAAAAATTGTATTTTGAATAACTACATTATAGAGAAAAAAAGGGGGAGTGGGCTGGCTTGATGAATAATAATTAATAATAATTTATTTATCGTAAATCACATTATACAGTTACGTATAATCTTCCGAGCTCATTAATTTATTGATGTATTATAATTCATATATAAGGATTTGCATTTTGAAACCAATGAGGTAATATGAAAATATCATATTAAATGATACGAAAAACAAATTAACGACAACGTGTAAGACGAATTTCGCAGTTTAAATTTAATCAAACAGTTACAGTGTACAACAAATAAATTGGTACCCAATTAGGTTTCGTGTAGTTTTATATTCACCTTTGTTTTATGAATACAGAATAGTAATATGGTTTGAGTCTTTAAGACATTTAAAAAATAATGACAACGTATAATTACTAATTATATTTTTGAAACTAGGTGAAATAAATTGTGTAATGAAGTTCAACTTAATGGTGATACAAATTGGAGTATTAAACTAAGTTTTTGAATAGAAGTTTCTTATGGACTTTTTTTACTACTTGTTTTCACGGAAAACTACACGTAAGTCATCACATTACCTACTTGAAAAAAAGGTTAAATCTTTATAAAATATATATCCCACAATAATTGTTAGCTATTGATGTTAAGTTAACACATTTACGTAAAACCAAAAAGGGTTTATGACACTATACTATATTACTTGTGATTCAAACCAAATAAAATCAATAACTTCTCTTAGGTTGATATGAGTTTTAAAATTATTGATTTGCTTTTAAGCTTTTACCTACCTATCTTTTTTTATATTACCCTGTCCCAAACTTTGTATTCAATGCTTGTAATGTTTTACTGAAATCGTAATTACTATTACTCTATACATAGGTACTTTTTACAACTTTGTGTAATACACTTCAACGGATTTACATTGTTTTTAAAATTAATTGAATTTTAATATTATTTAATTATAGTGAAATTCCAATCAAAATTATTGTTTTTTACATCTCTACATTAGGTATAGTAGGTTCAACGAAAAAAAAGTTTTGCGACGTCTATTGCAGTGTATTGTTATTTTCTATACATAGGTACATAATATAATAAATAACTTGTATATCCTGTATAGCTATATAGTGTATACAAACTTACGGTCTATGTGTGATTTTTCTTTTTATTTACCATGGAATTGAATTTTTTACAGTTGAAATCTAGGAAAATGACTAGGTACCGTTGCAGTCACAAACATTTTGTTCGAAAGAGATAACTGGGTGTAAATAAAGTGTATCAAATATATACTGAAATCAATAAAGATGGTGGTGGTATAAGACCGCATATTTATAATGCAAGTTATTTTGGCATAATCTTTTGAAATATTAATTTGTTTAAATTACGGCTTCTAAGACGACAGTCTAATTTATGCGTTCGAATTAATTGAACGTAAATCCAATATATTCTATAGTCGTTTTTGTAATGATTTCAGAATTTTTTTAGTAATAATGATAATAATAATAAACTATAAATACACTGATTTTAAGGTATAGTAGTTTTGTTATGTTTGTCGGTATCAAATATAAACGAAAATCGAGAGCATGCCACACTTTACATTAAGTGTTGAATGTTGATATGTTTTAAACATGATTCCCGTGTCAATCGAGTGAGAAAATTAATCACTGATTTATTATTTTTGAAAATTTAAATAATTCCCAACTCAGATTATTGGATTGTACGATTCTCATATGTCTGTGTATTCAATCGATCAGGAACTTAACACGTTACATTTATGGGAAGGTAATATTGATAATAATAATAATATAATGTGAACATCATTATTGTGTATTGAACACTAGCGATCCTATGATGCATATCCGAACCTACGATCAACGATTGGTTGGTTGTGTGTGGATATGTATCGTTAGGAGTGCCGTTGTAGAGGTAAATCAGATCAAAATTACAAAATCAATATTGACTAACCAATTTGAGGAACTCATTGTCGACGAGACTAGAACACAAAATTCAGAAATCTAAATATTCAAATAGCAGGTCAGGGACAAGATAATTATTTTAGAAACTTGTTAATTAAACAAAATTTGGTCTGTGGCTCAATTATTGTATGGGGTGGAAATGTGGTAAGCCTTACAGCTATTAAGATGATGGGAATCATTTGTTTTAGGCAAGCATGTCTGAAGATGTTTAACATTTCTCAGATGGTCTGTATGGTAGCAATGAGATAATTAACTCCAACAGACAGTATTGTTATAGTCGTGTATATAGTGTATATACAGCTGCAGAATAGTGCTCTGAAAATCATTTTCAACAGGATAAAATCATATTAATTTTTCAAAACAATAAGCCAAAGGGGCTTATAATAATTATAGTGTAAACGATCTTCCTACCTACAAGTCTGAAATCACTTACCTCGGGATGTCGAGTTTTATTGCGAAAATAGGTATATGAAAACACAAATAAAGATGGCTACAGGAAAATAATAATCTAAGTTTACCTATTCAAACATTATTTATTATCATTGGCTTGAGTTATATTATTACAGATTTTAGTAATTTTTTTTATGTGATATATTTCATATAAATTCACCGAGGTAGGGTTAGTAGCTTAAACACAATCATGGCACATTTATTTTTTATACACAATTTGTCAAAAGTATCCCTAAAAAGTAGCCCATTACCTATGTACCACTGCTTTAATTTATTAACCAAGTAGGCTACAAAAAAGTCAGCATATTAGTTTATGAAACAAAAATGAATATTTCGTAAAACCCTAATAGAGGGCCCCGTATGAAAATATATATATATTCCTGTAGATCAGTAACAAACAAGCCCAGTCACCTCTATGGCCATTTTAGATGGTATATATTATGATTATACACAGTATAGAACACCAATGTTGCAATTCACAAGGAAAAAGGTGGGTGTGCAGCCCTAATAACGAATACACAATGAGCAACTTCGCCCCTTCTCCAGTTCAATAATAAAATATTTAATAGTAGCTTTTATACAGTACATTATAATTTTTTTGTACAGAATAAGAAATAGCCAACCTTAAATGACAAATATTTTGAGGCGCTGATTCGAAAACTGCAGCTGTGTTGAGTACATCCAAGTCTGGCCAAGACACCCAAATTGTGCTTATGAAAATACTTGATAATAGTGTACCAAGTAATATAGAAATTTAAATTCTGCTCATTTATTAAAGAATTTATATTTTAAACAGAATATATAAACAGGATGAGGTTTGTGGTGTATGAATATTTTACGTAGATGAACAATTCTTAGAAATTTTAGTCAAATTAATTACACAAAATGTATTTTATATTAAATACACATAATTATAAATAACATACATTTTAATTTCCCATTAGTGGTTAATGATTAAAATTCAAATGGTTGAATCATCATATAATATTTAATAATCAATTACTATCATTTTTAAGCATATATTTTTTTTTTTTTTAATCCAACCTATTTGTTTTATTTATATTTTTACAAAGAGTGCTGCCATTCTTGGATATTTAAATAAAAAATGAAATTTTTAATGAAAAAACAGCATACACTTTTCAAAATGGAATTATTATTTATTATGAGTACCCAATCGTTGAGCTTAAGTAGTATGTCAGATGTCTTCTATCATAATATTGTATGGATAATTCGTTTCTCTTGGGGATTCAAAAATATATTTTTCCAACACAGTATTTTAACAAATAGTATTCTCACTTTTAGAGCCATTTAGCGACTACGTTCAATCTATTAGATGTAATGTTCATTTTACATTTTAAAAATCGTAAATGACACGAAGCTTTAAGAATAATTTAATGCATTCGTCAATCCTTCATCATCAGAGCACTCAGCCAACATCTTGTGAACGCACTACAGCATTCAATTCGTTTTCATTTCATTGTTGCTGGTAATAGAATCGATTTTGCGATATATTTGTGTGTTTCTATTTTCATGCGAAATGAGTTTTATACAACTATGGTTGTTTTTTCGCATGTACTGTAAGCTATCATAAATTCTGGGTCGGAAACAAATTTTATTCGTCTTCACACGCATCGTGCATGCTTTTGAGTTGTATCAATACACAGATCTAATTTGTATGGCTTGCTCTGGCAATAAATGCATTCGAAACATCTGTGAGTGTTCAACAAGCCTCTGTAATTGTTTGAAATCCAACAAATCTACCAATTTAAAAAAATTCCCCTCTCAGTTCTAACTTTGTGGTAATACCTACTTAAAGTCCTCCGAAACCTTATACATTTTAGGCATGTCAGAATATTAATTGATCAATGCTTAATTCGCTAAACATTTTTTACAGAATAT
>PVMI01033140.1:0-15256 GCA_008528875.1 Aulacorthum solani | reverse complement strand
AAAAAAAAAAAAAACACTGATTAAATTAATTCAATGTAAGAAATCAAATTTAAATGAAAACATAAAAATATTCAATATTATGCTGTACGTTTAGGGTGAAAAAAAATTATCATGATAAAGTATTTGTATAGGGAAAAGCAAATACTGTTAAACCTAACTTAAGGGAAATATAACATATTTCAAAAATGAAACATTCCATACATAGACTGTTTTTATAGCGTAAATTCACCAGATATAATAAGTGTCTAATCACATACAAATTAGAAGTTAGTATATTATATCAGTATACAATTAATTATTGAAACACTCGCGGTAAAAACCATAGTCATTAAAAAAAACTGCCGACACCGCTGTATAGAATTTTATACAATAGTGGTTCAAAACGTTCTATAATAATTCTAAGGTATAATATATAATGTACAGCAATAATGGTCGACGGTCGTCATAAAGAGTATTTTTAGTTTTTAAACGACCCCTATCAAGTATATAGGGATGAACAAACTCTAGCTCCGGGTATTAATAAAACCACCCTCATATTTTTTTTAAAAGTATTAGCAGCTCAATTGAGCATTTCTTAAGCACTTTAAGACTACTGTATACATAGTATACCTATAACTATACTCAATATATGTGCCTATAATAATCAACTAATATAATTACAAATCGGCTGGGTAAATAATTGTAGAACCTAACATAATTTATATCTGAGATTTTTATGTAATAAAACATGTAACAAATACACACCAAACACAACTATGTGCGTCTGGGCAAATGGAAATTATATACATTTAATAATAATATATGTTTATGTAATATACAGTGTATTTAATATAGACACCATTTAATGCAATAAAATGCGTTGGACGAAGTTTTCCTTTAAGTGATACGGCAATTCCAAAAACGAATGAACAGTTTAGAATTTTCGTTTTAAAATATTTTAGAAACTGTACGCCTCCGTCATACGGATATGTGTGTTATGTGTTTAGTGGAATGAGGACGTTGACCCGGGCAGCGCAGCCGAAACGTGAGAGGTAATGATGGTTGTATTTCTGTAGATTTATTTAATCAAATCTTTCCAATAATTTATATGTATTCAAGTATGTTACACGTACAAAAATCAAAAAATATCTACCCTTTTTTTCAAAAAAAATATAACGATGACAAAAAGTAGATGTTTTGTACCATACTGTATAATGAGTACTGCTAGTTTTCCACTGCTGTTTTTTCTCTCGCTTGTTCTCACGACGTGAAGGGGGCACACTATAGCTATGTTTCAGTGCTACCACTGGCGTAGTTTGTGACTTTCGGGGTCGAAGACCCGGATTATGAACACAAACACTGTGATATGACGGTTGAGTAATTTCAGTTGTGTGATAAATGTTTAGAGATAACTGTAAATCTGTATAAAACCACGGAATATTTATATTATTTTCATTATACTATGTTCTTTCTTCGGTCCAGTTTATTATATTATTGTAACACCTACTTAACTACTAACATGGACGAATTATTGCGAGCAAGGGGAAATGATAATGTTTTTCCAACTTAAAAACAAAATGTGGCGGGATGCCAACCCACGGGGCACACATAGATGAAGACGGTTAAATGCATGCGCACACCAGCATATTATTTTAACAACGAATGCAATTATAGCGCACAGAAGGGTGTGGTGCCCCTTAATAAAATGTAGTGGCCTCTCGCACACTATAGGGGGGAGTGGGCGTTTGGCACTAAAAATGAAACAATATTCTCCTACCCGTATATGAGCATCGTCGTGATTATTATATACACGGACGCGGGCTTCCTAAGTTTGCCCTCACAATATTACAACTGAAAAAACTCCTTCGAGTAAGCTTTCACTAGGCAATTCACATCAATTAAATCTCATTGTACGCATTTTGAAATGTGAATAACGCTTGAAACATTACATACACACACATGACAAAAACTTCCCATTAAGATTTTTTTAACTATGTACGATAGAATTGTATATTTTGTTTATTTCAACTATACTCCCGGTGTACTTATAACTTTTAAAGAGGTACTACCATCTTAAATACAAGTAGAAAAAAATTGCCTATTATGTAAAATAGCACGTACGTGACTAATGAATAACACACGTAACAGGTGGAGAGAAAAAAATTCTAGCGCGTGCAATAGTGGTCCGTGTTTTTACTATTTTAGATGTGTGTATAAATGCATCGTATACATAGTTAGATAGACGTATGTTCGTTAGAAACAGCTCAGTGTAAAATTTGTAAAGGTGTAATATATGATATAAATGTGACTTTAGAATTTCCTAAGTGTTTTTTTTTTATTTAAAAGTGAAATTATAATTATTTTGTTCACCGAAATCCTTGATGTATTCAAAAAATTGTACCAACATAACTTAAAAATGCAAGTTACAAATAAGTTACTACCCAGTAAAATCAGTGTAGCTATTGTTTAGAAAAACATGATTTATAATTATTGCTACATATAGGTACCTAGTATTTTCAATAAATCAAATATAAAATACAAATTTATTGTTAGGTACTATAATATAGTATACACGCAACTACGAGAGTGCAAAATAATACTCATGAAAGTTTCTTCAAGACGACCTATGGATTTTTAGAAAATAAGACAAATGAAAGACGATAATGTTTTGTTTATAATAAACGATCGCCCATGACAAAAAAATAATTCAGTAACAACATATTATAATATTATGAACGCGACAAGCAGCAAGTGGCATTGTGTGGTTTGGCATGTGGGCTATCCCCGTATGGTATCTCCCATAGTCCCATCCAATACACGAGGCGTTTAGAAAAAAAAAGAAAGAAAGAAAGAAAGAATAACTTTATATTATTTATAGGGTGAATGACCCATGCATTGGAAACGGGGTTGGTTCGTATCAGGGCATTCACCCTTCGCCGTTGTTGGTTCGGTGCGGACAGTAATTACAAGTGCCTCTGCGTGCGTGCGTATATTTATGTGTGTGTGAGTGAGTGAATGTATGGGTTTGTATGTATGTGTGTGCCGTATACGAGCGTGGCGCGCTAGTGTATGTGAGACGTGTGTATATATACTGACGACTGCGTGTGTGTGCGTGTGTACCTGTTGAGCGAGCATCACTTCACCGTGAACTTCACACACACACTCACACACACAGATATATATACAAAACAACCTGCATATGGTCGTCACCGTAAAACCTACTTTCCCCTCAAAACCTATAATGCCGGTGTGCGCCAGTGTGTGGTGTTGTGTTGTGTTGCAGCGATGAGGTAGAAAAATAAAAAATAATAATAATAATAATAAAAAAAGAAAACACCACAAAAAATCGTCGAGAAACACACACGAGAAAAAAACTCGAAAATTATTCTCGTACAGGTATACTATACAGTGTATACGCCTACGACGTTTCAGAAACGAATATTTCTGTTAATTATCAAAACAACCGATTGAAATGCAAATTCTGTCGTTTTGGTAAGGATAATGCGAACAAAAAAATAATTTTTAAAGAATAATATAGTATTATATACGCAATGGCAGGAAACGTTTATAACTAATTTATGAGATTTAAATGAAATACATATTATACAGGTGTACTGTTTTAAAGGCAACGTTAATCTATAAATAAAATATTTTAACAGTATAGCAATACAATATGATTTGGAGGAAAAACAAACGACATACCTAATATAAAGATAAAAGCAAACCGAGTATACATCATAATTATTTTAGTTGTGTAATTTTGTAAAATTGAATTCGTAGTGACTGAGCGTTCTCGAGCGTTAAATTAAAATGTTTAGGAATAGTGATTTACATATACAAAATATTCACCCCAATCGTCGTTTCCTGCCCAGGGTCAGCCTTTGTGCATGAACAGTTTTTTTTTTTTTTAAACCAGGAAGATTTTTAGGGCACAAATAAACGAGAAAACAACAGGTGTAAAATGACCCTATAAACAATGAAACGCGGGATGATTCCGCCGACATGGAACAATATGCCGGTTAAGGGCCAGCGCCCCCCATTATAATAATATTTATAAATATATGTGTATATTATTCAAAAGAGGGGTCTTTAACCCCATGAACAACCACCCTTGTCCGGCAAACACAAACAGGTGCCTGGAAACCTGTTCCCACGTTACACACGGTTCCCATCATTCTCGCCGGGGGTTTTTTTAGACGCAATTACATGTATTCAAATTAGAGAGTTAGTGATTTAATTCGTTTGGACAAAAGCCAAAATTCGAATAATAATTAACAGTAGTAGTGGATACGAAAAAAAATCGTAACGGTTATAAACCGTGTTAATCGAGAAACGAATGAGATGTACTATGTACACGAATAAGGAATATGTATGATGACTGATGTGTTTATAGATGAAACAAATTTAAAAAATCATACAAATTAATAAGGAAATTACTTACTTGATAACAAAACAATAAAATATTGGATGGGAATTTGCATAGTAGTATTTACATAATAATAGTCGATTTTTATTTTAGTAGATTTAGTTACGTATTTAATACATGAACTATCAATAATATTCAAGTATAATTAAAAAATTATACCATTCTATACTATACTAAGTATCCATTCAAGTTGTCAACTCACATTAATTTGAAAAGTTATAACTTTTTTAAATGAAAAAATACATTTCAATTTCATATTTTGTATTAGAATATTTTTGAAAACTTACTTTTATATGAATAAAAATTTAATTGTGAAAAATATTCTGCCTAGGGATATGAAATTAAAAGTGTAAAAACTAACAACGATAAAAATTGTTTTACTAAGACATTAAATTACATAAAAACGAAGTTTTCAAAAAGTTAAAACTTGGAAATAATAAGTGTAGGTGCACTTAAATGGATCACCGCGTATATACAAGTTACAACATACTTTATTAAATTGTTTTTGAGTTCTATTTTGATGTAGTTCAATAACCTGGATAGTTAATATCCATAAAATAGTAATGTTGATAAAATTTAACTATAATGTTTTTCTTTTTTGAAACCTATGGATATAATACCTAAATACAATTATCTGTTATTAGTACCTTTACTATCTATCATATAACAATGGAGAATTTAATTTTTCTAGCGTAAATAGAACCAGTTAATTTTAATAAGAAATGACTACGTAATATAATTTAAAATCTAGAAGTTATAAAAATTAACATTTAGGTATTTAATTTGATATACATTTATTTAAATATTTTTATTTATTTTTTAATCAATAGGAATTCCGTATATTATTGTTAAAACACAAAATTTCATAGAGATAAAATATTTTTAAAGTACATAGTTTAGTCACTTGTCTAAAATTGTACCTAATCATCTATAGACGTTGTTTCTTTTTTGGTTTTAGAGATATTATAAATGTTATTGTAATTTGAAAATTGAACATGATAATATTCTTATACACCGACTATTATTTTTATTATTATTAGTCAGGACATCTTATAAAATATTACATTTTTATCAGACATAATAGTTTAAACGTTTAAGCAATGTAAAAAATATATAGAGAGATAAAAGATAAATATAAAGATATATATTTTGAACTAACGAAAGATCATTATAATATATTTATATGGAAATGAATATGGTTCCAAATTATCAACGAATAATAAACTCAATAGATAAAGATTATTATCAACATTGTAAATAAATATAATATTTAACTATACATACATAATGACTCAGATTACCAGTAAGATGATTTTTGAAATAATTGAATATTTTACTACAAATTAAATTATTAGACACACTCAAGCATACATTTTTTAAACACCAAATTGTTTCAATGTAGTTAGTCAAGGAAAATACGTGTATCTATATGATGATAAGGGAGTAACGTAGTAAATTAAATAAATCGGTCTTGTTATTTATCACAACACAGAGGTTTTCGAACACATGTAACAGATCTAGATACTATAGGGAGATAAGGAGTTATGCATTTCAATATTTCAGCCTGCACCGTTTGAATATCAGTAATATCACCAAGCTGTAAGGCACGCAACGTGGTGATGTTAAAAAACGTGCTACGTATATTATGTCGAATTTCGAAAAGCTATTATTAAAAACTACAGGGCTGTACGATATATAATAATATTATGATTGGTTCCGAATAGAACAAAATAAAGAAAAACATACGACGTAGGTACGTGCAATTAAATCGCGTTTATCGCTACTTCGTTTCACCGAGCGATTACACTACTACTAGCGTGTATCTCCGGAGGCGTTCGTAGTTATTACAACGATCGTAAAACGTATTTACCGTCGCTCGCGGTTACAACGATCGTAGCAGCTTCCCTAGAAAAACGGCGGCAAGGCGATTGCAAGCGGAAACCGTAGTACAACAATTATTACAACAACAAAAACGTTTGTAGTCGCTGTCGAAGGGTTACTAATACAGACGGCTCGGGGCACGTCTCTCCGGGCGAGCGTCGTTGTTTTTTCGTCCTCGTTCTTAATAATATTATAGTGAATAAGCTGCTGCTGATCTACACTGTGGTCCGGTCACCGGAGCCGATATGGCAACGCGGCGAACTGTACAGGCCTCTCCCCTATTGTACTGTGTGCACGATAGCAATAATATTATAGTCGCGGAGTTTAATATTTTTATTATTATTATTATATTATACACAACAATATTATAGCGTGGTTGTGCTGCACGCGCCAAGCGCGCACAAACACACAAGCGCGCGCGCGCGGTCGCGTAATATTCAACAATAATAATAGTTGTGCACTTTGACCAGTTGCCCTATCGGGGAACGAACGAGCGAAGCGCGCAGTGTATATTTAATAAGACTGCCGTAGTGCCGTTGCTGGCCGTGTTCGACGTGCTTCACACGCGTTTAACGCGGCGACGGCGGCAGCGATATCATCATCACCACCGCCACCCCGCCATAGTCGTCATCGAATCGACGCATAATTATACTATTATTATTATTATTATTATACAGGGCGAACACTGCGGCAGAAAATAATATATACATGTGGTTGTACAACAACGCCCTACAAGTATTTAACGATAAATAATATTATTAGTGGCTGGTGAAGTTTCGTCATCGGGGTTCAGGCGGCCCGCGGTTGTCGTCGTTATCTACGTAATATTAGTTAGGTTTTATGCGATAAAAAAATAGGACAAGCGGCGTTTTCGCCAGAGACAGAGTCTAATCGCCCCACCCAACAGAGGATTTTTACGAGTTTTTTTCTGGGCACACGAACACTTCCCCGTGATATCACAACAACACATTCTGATTTTATGAGACAAATAATTTTGACGGACCATAATCTCCTCTACGGTGCACTGCGGCGTTGTAACACTCGCATACGATGTTTGAAATTCCGTCCCGAGGACTCGAGACACGGCACGAATTTTTTTATTTATCTCCCCGTGAGTCACGCAGTCCGCTTATCATTCCAGGCACCGGGTCGTTCTATTAATTTTCGATTAGCTCACCACGATGTCGTTTCGAAAATGTAATCAAACGAGAATAAAACCCAAAAGAGCGAATTTAAGGACTGTCAAAATTGACAAAAAAATCGTGCAGTGTAGTTACATACTTACACTTTGCACACTACATGGTGTATAACATTCGGTGTTAGGCTGTGGTCTCTCCAACTCCCCTCTCGTTAAAAACGAGCGTCTGCTATTGTTTTTCCCCGAACCGCTTATAGGAAGTAAATCATAATAATAATGATCGTTTCATAGTCCGTTTGATAAATATTTAACTATCGAACATTAATAAATAATAATACTGGCGTCGTGGAACTGCTAAGGGTATACTAACTCATATATTGTATTATTATAATATTAGTCTTTAATGTGAATGTTAATATTTTTTTAAGTGTTGTCAACTTAATATACAAAAGAATTCGTTAAGTGATGTACCTATTAATTATTATTATGTACACACGTTGAAGGGCTGCGGCGTCGTTAACCGCGACGACAACGACGACACATTCCAACGACGTACTTGTGTCCTCCGGGTGGGGTTGGGGGGAGGGGGTTCAGGGTTGTATCGACGCCACAAAACAATATACGTGGTAATAATAGTATTATTAATTAATCCGAATATGCACACGTCGTTCATGTACAAGTAAAGTATACGTGAACCGAGAAGTGGTCGTTAGCGATCACAAAAACAGCACAAGCACGCCGAAAAGGAGGAGAAATGCGCGCTAACGACCGTCGCTAATGTGCCGAGGTGTGTTGGTCTTCGGCCGCATAAAACTAATAATATTAAACGATGACGAAGGACGAGCGCAAATCGAGAAAGAAAGACGCATATAGAGATGAAGTAGAGAGTGAATTTCGAAAACATAAAATATTGTTGTAATATATTATATTATATTATATACGTTTCGTTCCCTTGGCCTTTTGGCAATCGTCGGTAGTATTTATAAATACATTTTTACCGACGGGGTAGAGCGACGACGGCGCCGGGTCGGTGTTGTGTGCCGCCCGATAAGTTCTGTCGACACGTGCAGCAGCAGCAGCGGCGGCGGCGGGTGCGTTTACACTTACGACAGGCGTCCGGTCCGGTCAACGTACCGGACGGGATGGACGATGTGAGTATGTATGTATCTACTACCTATAGTGCCTACCTACCTACCTACCTACCCATCTTCCGCGGCCGCCGAGGATCGAGTTTGTGTCAAGGGCAACACGCGCCAGCACAACCAACCCGAGAACAGGACTGCTCCTAAGCGGCCGTACCCCTCCGCCGCTGCAAGTGTCCTGGTGATCGCACACAGGTCGGTCACACACGCGCACGTCACGACAAGCGCATGCGATGGTGCGACGTTTGTCTTATCGAAACCGGGGGTTAATCACCCGGAGGAAACGCACACTTCCGCTAAAAATAACTATCGAAACCCAGTTCGACTCTCCGCCAACCACCCCGACGGCGAGAGCGGACGTCGTTATCAACCGTCCAAAATCCATGTACCCGTTTAAAAATGTATTTTTATACCCAATTAAAATGACAACAACGACATATACCCCCTACAATGTTATTGAACAGCTTTCAGATACCATAGGTACATAGTATAATATCGGATATTGTGTCTGATTTATAATAATAAAATCGGCCGTACAGGGTTCACCGTTCACGTATTTTCGTGGTAAATAATTATTCGAATGTGTAAAAAAATACATATACCTATAATCTATATATATATATTTGTATCATGTAATGACGTTTCGGAAAAATAGAGATAACAATTTAGACGACGTCAGTCAACAAGTCACTACAAACGCAAAGCGTTAACGGACAATCAATAATTAATAATTATAATTTATAGTAATCAATTATTACACAGACACATTATTATAAACATAAGTAATATTACGATACGTGTACATCACAGTTAGGTACAAAGCGATCCGAGACAAGAACCTTGGGGAGGATTGCTGGTTGGAAAAACAAATTATAATTTTTAACTTACCAAAGGCGAGGGGACGCTCCGGACTTCGACTTGCATTCCATTTCCGTGAATTGTTTCGAGAGCCGTAGGTGATGATGTGCTTGGTAATTGATCGCCGTCGACGGTAGTATATTATTTTCAAGTCGTCGCGATACACAGATTTATAGGTTTTAATTAAGTGGAAAATGATTTTATAGTTGTTGCTGAGGTAATACGAAATTAATTAAGTGGCGATGCAACGGCAGCCGAAATAAAGCGAAACGAAAAAAGATAGAGTGAAAGAAAAAAAAGGGAGAACAAATGAAGAAGCAATTCTGTGTACGACTACGGCGGGATGATGGGTATTCGTGCGGCGAGTGCGCACGTCTGTCGGCGTAGCGAAAATGAACTTTCAACAGTTGGTGGCGGGTCCGTGTTTGAAACCGACGGAAGTGGTTGCGGCAGTCGACCGGACTGCTATCTGTCGGCAGTGCGTCCACGCGCCCGACGGTCGTACGATTACGAACTACGGTTATCACTTATCACCCGACCACAACGGTTGTCACAATATAATGGTTGTTACCGAGTGAACCACCTTGATAAGGCACAACGGAGTCGACGACGACTGATAACATGGTTCTTCTTATCGTACATATTCGTACGTCCGCTACGGCGCTTCTCCTCCGCCAACCATATAATCATTGAGTTCGCACAATATTATAATTATTCGATTATTTTTTGTATGCTGAATGTTAAGAAAATAGCTTTTTGGCATTCACTGTTAACGGAATACGTAAGCTTACACAGTTTTCCGTCGCCGTGGTCTATATATGTTTCACAAGCCACAGGACTTGCTCAAGCGCACGCCGGCGGATGGAATAAACCGGCCAGAGTTCTTGAAACAGCTCGTTCAGGAGTTCCGAAAAACGAACAGTGCGGGTATAAAATATGACTGACGTCCTAATAAACCCATTGATATATTAAGATTTATTTGTTTACTTATTTAGAGTCAAAGCTTCAAGTTTTGGCTAATCTTGCCAACTTTGCATATGATCCTGTCAATTTTCTGCACATACGTACTCAGAAGGTAATCGATTTGTTCATAGAACAGCTGGCTTCTGATGACAACCAACTAATAGCATTTGCAGCAGCTGGACTCTGTAATCTAGTCAATGGTAATAATTATCGTATAGTATTTTTCATTTCATTTCAGTATTGTTTTCTCATTGTTCCAGTAAATTGCATAATATAGTTATGGTTGGCAAATCGTTTGATTTTCTGGAACATTACCAATTCAAGGAGTTATTTCTGATGTTCCAGTAGGATTTTTTCGAAGCATTGTTATGTTACTAGATTTTAGCATTATCGTAATAATGTCCCTACTTTCTTAGGATTTAATAAACTACCTAATTAACACCAAAATTATTTTTATTAGCTTATGAAATAACAGCTAGTGATTCTTTTTATGTATTTTTTTGACATTTTGTCTAAAAAAATGATAATATACAAAAAAAAATAGGATATTTTAACATTGTCCATATTATATCAAGGGTGAAAGCTAATATTAACCTATTATTTTTTTTCTTAGAATAAAATTATTGGCATATTCGCCGGTTATTGAGAACTTCTATTATATCTGGTTCATTAATATTATGCTACACAGTTATTTGTTGTCTCCGTATTATAAGTGTGTAACACACCAAATTTACGTTTAGCTTCTTTAATTTAAAAACAAGAGTGAATCGTGATAATTATTAGTGTTTGTATGTGTGGTTTTTACAATAATTCATTCCTTAAGTCAGTTATGAGCATTTTTAGCTTGCGCTATATTATGTATGCAAAACTTGCTAAAAAATTGAACTATTGTTAAAAATCCATGAACACATAATGTTCTTACCATTAAGTTTCATAATAGGTTGATTCAATCAGATTTTTAAATTAATGAAGCTAAATAATCTGCTAAGCATAAATTTGGTGTATTGCTCACTAGTAAATTAGAGACTACAAATGTATGTGTACTATCTGAAACAGAACACTTAGTTTAGCGATCTGTTCTCACACTTGTATCTTTTGGGATCTTAGATTCAGCGTATAGTTTTATTTGCGATATTACCTTTTAACTTTACTTTAATTTTATTATTTTTATATAATTAATATTTACTTTTTCAATATAACATCATGAAGTATTTTGGTAAACTAGGATATTAAATGTTAAGTTAATGCTTAATTTACAATTTTTAAAATAATATACTAAACAATAATTATACTATGTATAAAAATATTTTATTTTTCATTTCTTTATCTATTTATATTGTTTGTTGATCTTTTAATCTTTAAATAATTTCAGATCCTGCCAATAAAGATTATATCATTGGAAATGGCGGTATCCAAAATATAGAAAAAAATTTGAGTATAGATGATGACAATATAATACTTTCTTGTATTACTACTCTTATGTATTTGTATGCACCAGAAATAAAAACAGGTAATAAAAATGATTAATTTCATATAGTTAACTTAATCTTAATATTATTCATGTTGTATGCGGTCTTCTATATTGGCATTATTAATTTTGCAAAATATACTCATTACTTCACTAGTGTTAAGAAAATCTAGTCATTAGTTGTTTTTTTAAATATCTTATCTGTATTTAAACATCTTTATTTAATGCTACTGAATTATTCCCATACTAATAAACTGGGATTCCTATATTTAATTTAATTTATTAAGTTAAAAATTATCCAAATAATATTCTGAAATGAGTGAAATGTGTATATCTTTATAATCAATAGTATTATAATAACTTGAAACCATTTAGAAACTTTTTTCCATTTGGCGAGAATATAAATTATTGCTTATGTTCAATTACTTTTTATCCATAAATAATAATAATTTTAATATGAAAATAATTGTGTATTAAAATGAGTTATTACAATATGTTGACCAAAAAAAATTGGCTTAATTTAGATATTGTATCTTTATATATTTATTATAATATCTGGGACTATATACCTAATACCTATTATCTATATGAATTAAGAATTTGACTTGTTATTTTTGTCTTTGTGCAATAGTAAATTTCTGTAATATATTAATAGATTATTAAACAATTTAGACAGTTGATTTAAGAGGACGTCGTACCTGTATGTGTCTTCTCCGTCATACACAAGTATGATATAGCAAATTTTCGTTCTCTAGATTCAATAGTGTGCTGTTAGTTTTGATATTAGAGTGAATTGACCTATTATAACATTTAAAGGTAAGATTATTATCTAGGGCCCTACGTAGCCTTTTATTGATATTATTATTTTTAATTTAGTTATGATTATTTTAAAATGTAGTTTCAAAAAAGAAAGTTATAACTTACTTAAAAATAATAATGTCGATAAAAGCCTACATGGGGCCCTATATTATAATCTTACCTTTGAATTTTATGATAGGTCAATTCACTCTAATATAAAAACTAACAGCACAGTATTGAATCGAGTTAACTAAAATTTGGTATATTGTACATGGTCAGACGGAGACAACACATGTTGGTACGACCTCCTTTTAAAATAAAAAATGATTTCTAACCCATTCACTGCAGATGATGCCAAATAGTGTCATTTAACATCATTTGCATTTGCTGAATGACATAATAAAATACTTAATACCTTGTTATTAAATGTACTAAAATCAGGCATTCAATTAAACTATTCATTTTTTGTAGCGTTTCTTATAACTTGTAAGTATTATTTTATGAGTATGCAAGTCAAACATTGGTTTTTAAATTTTTAAGAATTGTTATTTAAAACCTCAATTTGTTCAGTGCTACTACAAGTTTACTCAATTGTGATCAACATTGAATGTATTAAGTTATTCTTTTATACAAACAAATCTATTGAGAGATTATGTATTAGCCGTAAACTTAAGAGGAGCATCCCGCATGTATTGTGCCTGTGTTACAAATAAAAATGTGAAAACTAACTCTCCGCAGTTTAAAAGATTAAGTCCTCCACATATTGCTGCGGTGATGGTTAATTATGTCTTGCTGCATTTTAGCATGGGAGTGTGTATGGATTTGCTGAGTTAGATATGTGAATGATAAAGACAACACATGCATATTTGTAAGGTGTTAATTCTTATTAGTTGTTTAAGTTATTTTTGTTGTCTTAAAATGTAATTTAGTTAGTTTTGAGTATATAATTATGTTTATTAAATAGTAATAGATTTTTAACCAGTGTACTATAATACTAACTTATTTTAAATATGTATTTCAATATTTTAATGTTTTAATAATGCTATGTTATTAGTATAGATAATGTACTTATTTAAACAATTTAAAAATAAGAAATTTTTATATAATAATATGTTTAATGTTATAAAAGTTAAGAGTCAGATTCAAATTTCATAAATTCTAATATAATTAATAAAAATAAAAACTTTAAATGTGGATCGACCAATATAAAATACTAATTTCTATACCTAATTTCAGTCCAGTTTGAAGACCATAATTGTAATTTAAAATTTATATCTGTTAGATTACCTATCGTTTTTATTATTTAGTTATAAAGGTATACATATTATTATATACATTAATTTAACTTTAAGTACACATATTTCATAACAGTATTTTTTTATATATAATACCTATTATTTTACTAAACATTTTACATCAATCGTACAACTTTATCACTAAATCCCTTGTAAGGTTAGGGTTTGATTTTAATAAAAATAATTTTTTCAAATGTAATTATTTTATTTCATATTTTTTTTTTAAATAAACACTACATAACAATATGTCTCAAACAATATCCAAATCAATTTTTTATCTTTTTATTTTTAAAAAGATTCATATGGAAATGTAAGTATGTATATACAAATCTTCTTTAAATAGTATTTTAATGTTTTTTTATACATAAACGTTTTATTTTATTATGTATGTTATCAAGTAACTAAACTAATCGTTCTTTAGGTTATTTAATTTTAATATTTTTTCCAATTATGTATAAGCTTTTAATATAATATTATATTTGTACTATATGGTAATATTTTTAATAATTTTAATTTCATTATATAAATTCTAAACCTTTGATGAACTTGGATTTGAAAAATTATATTTAAAATTATTCATACATTTTAAGGTCTAAAATATGTAGTATGCGGTATTTATTTATTTTATTGTTGTAATATTATTTTGTTCTTAGACTAACTTACTTCATTAAATAATGTTAATTAATATTTAAGTTATGTGCTGTAATATTTATTATTATTCTTAGTCATTATTTTTATTTTATAGTTTAATCCATTTAATGTTAAAAACAAAAAATATAATACTTTTAAATTGTAATTCTTGTATATGTGTATATACTTAGACCGCATACTATATGAGAGTTAATATTACTTATTAGAATAATTAAATTATAATTAATTAGTTGGTACCCTATGTTTTTCTAAGGTTTTTGAACAATGAGAGTTCCAATGAAGTTAGCACGCTTATTTTCTACATCTCCATTCAAACCTAAGTTAGAACTTCTAAGCCATAAAAGCCTAATAAAAATCGAAGGAGATGGCATGTATGATTATTGCCAGGGTTTGATGACCAATGATATTTTCCGACTAAAAACTGAAAAATCTTTGTTCACAATGATATTGAATTCAAAAGGCCGTGTTTTATATGATTGCTTGGTTTATAAAGTAGATGATCATATATTACTTGAATGTGAAAAAGATGCTGCTAGTGAATTAATTAAATACTTAAAAATGTACCTACTACGAAGAAAAATCAATATTAACTTATTAGATGATACTAGTATTTGGGCGTTGTTCAGTTCTACGCCTATGGACATGAAACTTAATTCG
>PVMI01033119.1:0-13103 GCA_008528875.1 Aulacorthum solani | reverse complement strand
TTTTCACTCGGTTTTTTAGAATCTCTTTTCGTTTATAATTTGTTCAACGCTGTCGTAATACGCGCTTGTAGGCGTGTATACTTGTGTAAATTTCCAAACCAAACCGTACACTCGTATAATATGACTATAATAGCTACCTACATATATATATATATATATGACGTACCCCCCTCTGGCAAATCCCTCACATGTCATGTGTCGATTATCGAGTTTTTTTTGTCCGACGCTAAAGCCCACGAACATAGGAAACGAAGTAATCCGACGAGGCGTTCGAAGTACAAATCGCTTTCCAAAAAGTTACACCTACAAGCGCGTTAGTAAGATGCCGATTGTCGATATCGGATTAGCAGATTTCAAACAGTGCAGCGCTTAATATGTTATGATCATTACACCATGCAAACTCTATGTAAACATGCGCATTTAAGAAGGTGTCGGGGCACATAACTCAACGGAGAAAACCGATTTCGGCGATAAGAGAACGGCGTGGGTGGTTGAAAAAACATCGCGAGAAATGCATAATCGTTCGCGTCTTGTGCTTGGTTCTTGGTGCTTAGGTATATAATATATATAGTGCAAATTATTATACATGTACGTATAGACGTATAAAACGACGCCCTGAGGTTTCGGCTGTCGGTTATGGCAGCGGCGTCGGTTGGATAAGGAGGGGGTGGGGGTTGGTTGAGCATGGGATGTGCGCTGGGCAAAAGCAATAATGACGCACTCGCGATTTCCCGCCCGTTTGCCCATGTATACATATACAGTCTCGTCGCGAGTACGTGACCGGTTTTCCCAATAGAGCAATTTATCTTTTTTCGGCCACTGGCGTTTCCCGCCTCTATCAGTCGCCCCTTCCGGACACATTCTCATCTCTCTCTCACACACACGCACACACCCACCCTCGTCCCGGCACAAGACGCGTCTCTGCACGTCTTCCTTAAAGGCGTCCGCGAGCGTGAGTGCGTGCGCTAGGGGTCGTCTTCCGCGTGAAAAAGTTTCTCTTTTTTTTCGTACACATACCGTGCGTGCTCTACATCGTCTGTGTATTTGCAGTGGAGATATTTTTTCGAGGGTGTGGTGGACTTTGTATTGTTAACGATATACATTCGCGCGAGTACTCCCTTAAACCCTCGCACACTCGGCCCATCCCTCAACTACCCGAAGTCTACTGCTATCGGGGACCGAAGCTTTTTGACGAGTAAATAAAATCAACTCCCGTACCACGCAATCACGCTCACCCGCTCACTCCACCCGTCGCTGTCACCACATTAATAAATGTCCACTCGTCAAGCCGACTCGACTCGGGATATTTTTCGTCTCTTTTTTTCTTCGCCTCTTTTTCCTTGCCCGATGTGATGCGCGTTTAACAACCATATAAATTGCTTTGTATTGTACTTATATTACATCGATTGTTTCATTTTTGTTACAGTGTTGGAAGTATTGTGAAATACTGCAGACCGAAGGCAAGAACATGAAGAATATTTGCGAACATAACTGTGTAAGTATATACATAAGAACTTAACATTTATATATATATATACACCAGGCTATCATATATACGTCATTAACACTTTTTTCATTTTTTTTTATTTTATCGAACCCGCTTGGAGACCTTCCAAAATTATGAGTACGGTTGTGAACACCCATTACGGTGTATCGTGAAAATTGTTTCACACGTTCGCCAGTAAATCGTATGAAATATCACTACGTTTGAAAGAACAATCCTCAAAAAAAAAGCATAACATAAAAAATCGTTTTCGATTCCAAAAACTATATTGATAATATCTTTCCACTATCTTTACCTCGTATTATCAAGTGTAGGCATTATAAATGTGAAAAAAATGTATTGAATTAATGTTTTTTTAACTCGTCCGTTAGTCACCCAATCCTTTTCGACGACGTTATTTTGAAAAATGGTAATATTTAATAAATATTTTGGACTGTTTATAAATTTATTATACATAATATAAAATATCTAAAACATAAAATACACTACTGATAAAAATTGTAAGTAGTAAAATACATGAGTTTCACAAATATTTCCCACCGACGAATTTTGAAAAATGTTTTCCTTAAAAAAAGGTTAATTTGTAGAGATATATCATACATACACCTACTATAGGTAATATAATAGTGGGAAGCGTCGCACGTGCACTATATTAAAGTCGCTTTAATTCACCGTATCGTGTACAACACGTACAAGTTACAACTACAACTAGATATTATATTATATGTACATAAATATATTCGATATCCTATCCGACAGACACAGTCAGACCTCGGTATACTCGGCGGCGGCGGTGTGAGATCTGAGGTACGCGCGTACATACTACGCCATATAATATTATTATAATATAACATATAACTGTGACTGCAATATATATTTCTATAAATATACATATATGATATATAGCCGGTATAATATACGGCTAGGGTGCGCGTGGTCGAATACGATACTGCTACTCGTGTATTAAACCGATAAGTCGTAGCCGCGGGTGTCCGAGATCGTCTTTCGACGGAAATCCGAATCGCATACCGCCGTTTTGCAGGTCTCCGAGACACTTCGCTGTATACTTGAACACACGAGCGCATCTAGGTGACATTCCGGATTAGAATTATAGTATTATGTATCCATTATCTTTCTCGGTCCGATTTCGTCATGTCGCACACCTTGAGAGGCTATATATAATTATACTAACGAACTACCATCGACCGCAAGCACTTGAGTGCGTGTATCGTGCGGCAAGCTTTCATCTCGAGGACTCTCGCAGATTTAATTAATGAATATCAAAATCAATAGCAATAATCGTTTTCGGTTGTATAAATCAGGGGTGAATAATTTGACAGGGTTTCTCTCTAATAGCAATTGTCTTACAGTAAGATTTTGCGGGCTTCAAAAAATTATCTGTTGTTTGTCCTGAATTCTCATTAATCGCATACAATAACACGCATTTACCCGCCATGCACTTTTTTTCAAGAATGGAGTTTTGACTGTTTCAAATATTGTGTTGATGAAAACTTATGTATTTTTCATTATAGTCTTATCTGTAGGTAGTGGAATACTTTTACAAAACATGTTGATGCATTGTATCTATTATACGAATCATACAAATATCACACAGTTATGATGGTCGATGGGCAGTTATTATAAAAACGATGTTATTATAATACGTGGTTTAATATTTATATATTGTGTGCATTTTATGCAAATTACTGTATAATATGTAGTCGTAGAAATTTTTTAATATTATAATGTATATATGTAGTACCAAACTATAGTTGGTATAGTGTGTAAGGCTTAGCTGGTGGTTTTGGTTTTAACGTGGTCTTCCGTTCGAACGCACACGGTTCGTTTCGGACGCGGCAGGGATCAAAGGGCAAATTAACATATATCGGATCGACAGCGAGCTGGACGAGAAATAGCATTCGAAAAGTGTGCGGTGGCGATTTCACGTACACACCCATACATATACAGCATATGCACACTTAATATTATACGCTTTTAATCAACGCTCTCTTTCAAAAGCCGTTCGCCCCCAAAGCACCGAAAACCTCCCCTCTGCACCACGCCGTCGTTGGAGCAACTATTTATAGGTTGTTATAAATATATTGACGACTAACCGAGCGTTGACAGATTGAGGATTTTTTTCTTATCAGCTTCATATTATATTATATCTATAAATGTTCGGTCTTGATATGGGTTTTACCTTAACCACGTGTGTGTGTGTGTGTGTGTGTGTTACGATTGTATGATGCTCTGCAGTGTGTGGTAATATCAAACATCACAGCAGTGGTAATAAAAAAAAATGAAGTCCGTCGATATATAAAAAAAAATCCATCCACCTTTATTTCTACTCTTCACCTGCCTGCGTATCATATTATATAAACGGGTCAGTTTTCACAATAATCGGTATTTTCTACAAACCTACTATTAAATTTACATAATTCGGCACATCAGCTAAAAATTACTAGTGATAAAAATAACGGTTAAGAAAAAAAAATGCTACCATTACTATAATATATATAATTAATAATAATAATAATAATAATGAAAATACAAAAAAAAAGTCATATCTTCAAGTTACTCTACCGTAGATAAAATTAAATAGTTTCGTATATTTTCGTAGAATTATAAATTATTACGTTTTTTTCTAGTGGATAAAAAATATATTTCTCATCGTAGTATAATACGGACTAAGTAATAATTGTGTACATATATTATATTTCCTTCTCAATTCGTATTACTTACTTAAAAGTTAAAATAACGAATATGAATTAACTAACTCCCCGAGGAAGCTGCAGTCGCTCTGGCGTAATCTTTTTTTTTAGGGATATTTAACTTTTGTCACGTCCTGCAAAGGTAAGGTACCTTATCCAGCTATACATATATAGAGTGAGGTATGAAACGACCTCATATTTTCATATTAAATTGTTTCCTTTTCTTTTACGAAAGACTCAAATTGAAACTCATATTTTGTATTGTTTTTCACCGAAATTGTCGTACTATATTAATATATATATATATATATAGTTCCTCTCCGAGCAAAGAAATATAATAAACGTGTGGAATTCCCCGAAGTATATAATATATAAAGTCTCGTTTTTTTCGTCACGCGTTTCCGGCGTTTTTCATTTTTCGTCGACGGCGAACCTTGGGAATTAAAATTTTAATGAACATCTCGCCGCGCCGGTGTGTAGTATTTTAGCACAGTTGTAAAACGGTATAGTATATTTTACAACATATAATATTTAATAATATCATAATAAAATGGTGAATTCGTGAGCATTTACGCTATTTGTGTAGGTATAGGTACCTACCGCCTATATATATGTATACGTCTTATAATATGCACGTCCCGTTCCCACGAGATTTTTCGGCTACGATAATGCAATAAAAGAACACCGAGCAAATAATCCGCACGAAGGTCCTCAATACGACGAACTCTACCACCCCCGACGAAGACGCGCCGCAATAACTCCTTATATATGGCGGTGGTGGCGGCGGCGGCGGACGCATCACACGCGTGCGGTCAAGGCGGACAACGCTGGAGCACAATATTGTTATATTGTATATATAAGCGCATATAGGACTCGAAAGACGGCCTCGATTGCGGTGAAAATACCCGTACACCCTCTCGCTGGGTGGTATAACTACACAATACGCGTTTTCACCCGAAATCGTGTTTCATCGCGTGACCGAAATTATTGCGTAAAAACCACACACGAGTGGCTCGCGCGCGCTGCAACCCTCTCGAACGCCGCACGTTATGATATCATATAAATAACATATTTATGGACCGGCATTCGATGCGGTTTTCGAGTTTAAGGACAAGGTATATCTTGGTATATTATATTATACTATATGAAGGTACCTATATATATATGATATAATATACTCGACACCCATATATTGTATTATTATACGCCTTTGCCATTTAAACCGTTGATTTAGTGGCGAGGCCACAAACGCGTTTGATTTCTAAAATATAATATAGGTATATACATAGGTACTTCGACTTGTATAATAATAATATAGTATACGATGTGGCGTGTTAGGGGGATCGGATAATGTAGCTGCGAACTACGGTACACAGCAGCAGGCCAAACCGAACGGATGATGGTCATCGTTATAAAAACGTCCACCCTCCAGTCCTTTATTGTGTATTATTATGTAGGTTGTAGGTATAGGTAGAGTATAGCTTTTATTAAACTATTATATTGCAGCACAGAGTGGATTCCTATAATAGCAGTTGCCAGTTTGCAAATTTTCTAGAGACGATAAAAATTCCAAAAAATAAAATAATAATAATAATCGAATTCCAAAATAGGTTTGACTACATTTACAGTGAAGTATATAATAATAATATATGTAATAGGTACAGTTGCTGCTGATGCGCCATCGTCGGCAGCACTGCTGCCAGCTAATTCTAGACGATTACTCGAATTCCGCTCCTTACGACTCGTAAACAACTATTTCTATAATATACCTGTAGGTATACTTAAACATTCCTAGATACAACCGTCGCCGAATCCGGTCTTGGATTTGGAAAAAAAACTGTTATCATTGTTCACAATGAGAACTGAAAAAAATAAAACATTAAATCGCTCATCAGTTATGTTATTAATCCGCAGAATTCTGCAGTCATCCTGCCGCAAGCTGCTAGAAGCGGTCACTAAATCGTATAATAATAATACTATTATATTATATTGTTACTATAAAATACTATAGGTATATTATTTGCAGGTGCAGAGTGTAATATATTAAAATGTATGATTATTAAATATTATTTTAAAAACTTTATCTTTGTGTAGTATAGTTACAAGACCGCGGTAATAATATAAAAATCCCATTACTGAGCAGTCCACGACCGACGTACTCTCGATTACATCAGTATTTTAATATAATATGTATGTATAAATAAACGTTTCCAAATCTTTCTAAATCGTTGCCGTTGTCGTCGTGGCGATGTGATTAAATCTCATTTTGTTCTTTTTTAAATCCCGACAAAGGGTAACGGTTGTGCTCGTTAATCCTTTTAAAGCGCGCCCTGCTGCAGTAGTAAAAAAAGCTCTAAAGATGTTCCGGTGGGTTTTTAATTTTTTTTTTTTCTCTCTCTCTCTCATCTCTTTTTATGTATAAATCTGTAATGACACACCGGTGTGCAACAATTGAATGCGATTTGAATAAAGAACTCCCGGCCACGGTGACCAAGAGACGAGCGAGGAGGGAGCGAGAGACAGCCGAATGCTCGCGAGCGCACACACATGTATATATAAAACGGAAAAAAATCCCCGGCTGAATATTATAACAGTGCCGGGAGACTTTCACGACGACCTCGATGAATAATTCATAATTCTTTTCTTTTTTTTTTACTTCTGTACGGATTTATTTTTTTCCCTTTTTCACTCTCAAATTAAAGCAATCGTCTCGGCGGTAATTTCAATCTGGTCGCCGAGTACCTTTATATGCACTGCCTAGTGCCTACACATCTATATATACTTATGTATTATATTACTATATATATATATTAAATAATAATAATATGTGCAGTGTCTGCGCTTTGTCGCTTTTGCAGACATAATTTGTACGCACGTAAATGTATATTTTTCTTGTGTGTAGGTTTGTGAGTATGTTTGTGCGCGAGCATGATACCTGGCCTCGGGTTGTAAAATAATAACACTAATAACGATGATAATAATAAAAAATTCTCGTGGCTACTGTTTATATTTTCTACTCGTCTTTCACTGCATCGATTCGCGATAACGATATGTATATTTTAATATTATTATTATTACACATGCATCTCCGTCTACGGTGTACACGATGTATACATAAATCGTCGTCGTTATAATAATGATAATAATAAATAATAATAAACGACCGAGAGTCGCTGATGAATTCACTTGAAATAATTGAGCTTATAATAATAACAGTCGGCCGCGGGCGCAACCGACTGCAGTGCGCGCTCGAACGCGTTCAACTCCCGTGATATTATAATAATAATATCAAATCAGAGCTTCCACTGTTCGGTCTGCACAGACTGTTTTCGTACACCCGAGGGCCGAGATGAAAACAATTTTTTTTTCTTCAAAATTCGATTATGTCTCGGCACAACACGCGCCTTGACATTTCGATATTGATTTTAAATTGCACCCGTTGTATGGGTATTATAATATACGAACATAATAGAACTGCACGTTAGCGCAAGCGCCGGGTATTAATAATGTATATATAATGTAACATTGTCATGTCTTTTGCGCTGTGTTTTTTACAGTGCGGTCGAAGTTCTATAGTTTCCAACAAACGATATTATTATTATTATGTTATTCCGCCGCAGCGACTGCAAAAGTCTGTGGACACGTGCAGCGGGACTTTGCGGGCTTAATGCGGTGTCCGTGGGGATCGATATACACGTGCAAAGTTGCTGTTGGTTTTGGTGTACACTCGTCTCTTTTAAATGTAATAACAGCTTAAGATATTTTTTTTTACACAATTTCAAGTCGTTACAAAATAACGCCCCTTTTGAAAAAAAAATTAAATTTTTTATCCCTATTATTTTTTTAGTTTTCACATTATTGAAAGAATAAACATACATTTTTAATTTCCAAAACGAAATATTTTACCTATAATTTTAATATAACATACAAATCGGACTTTGAACAAATTTATAATTTGTTTTAACTTATAAAATATTTAAAGTTTATATGTGCGGGCTAAGTAGCTGCACAGGGGGNNGGTCACTACTACTCTTCTCGACTAAACATTAAAACCCTCATAAAGTTAGCAGAAAGTTGCGCTGCTAACTTTATGAGGGTAACATTAAATACTGATTTAATACATTAAAAATGGCTACAAACTTGGTAAAAAAATGGCAGTTTTATACTTGGTTTTTGACTACAACGACGAACGTATAAAATTAAAACAACTTTAATGTTGGCTTAAACTGTTCACAAAAAAAATACCTAATGAATATTATGATTTATGAATTTAAAATAATTTGATGGCGGTTCAAGTTAATAAAGACTGATTTTTATCTGGGAAAAAATCATTTAACGAGTCAAGAATTATTAAAAGAATGAAATAAAAACACAAATATTATTTAATAATATGCCGAGAAATCTTCTTAAAGTTTAAAAATTAAGGAAAAGTTAATAAATGCAAAATAAAAAGGCTTCGTTTATATTATATTGGCTATAGATTTGTACTCTAGGTAAAAGGTACCAAAACACATTTGCATTTTTTTAATCTAATATTTTGCATCTAAGACGTTTAATAACAAATAATGCAGAGTTTATCATCAACCAACCGACTCTAAATATTAATTGCCCCCATGAAACACTTACTGTATATAGTACTTTATATTATACTATTGTCATCGTCGTTTATATTATATCGATTTTCAACGGGGTCGTATTTTACATTTTTACCTATATACAATATTATATTCAGACTAAATGTATATACCTACACTTTAATTCATTTCATTTTTTTCACTCTGAACCAGCCCTCGAGAGTCGGTTCGATTTTTAACTGCGATACGTATATGTATGTATATAGATTATATAATTATGTAGGTGTACCTCAAAGGCACACTGTGTATTCGTTTCGATCGGTTAGTAGTTATATATTGTTCGAATGGCGCATTTTCAATACGACTGCGAGAACCGGCGACAGGCCTGGGTTTTTTATATTAAATTTCCCGGTTTCCGAATATTAATCGACTGCCGGCGGTCGGACGCGGGCGGGTAACTGCGGTCCCAAAAGTACGGTAGCCCCGAGTAGGTATATATACACTGCATATACCTATATAAGTGACGGTGTTTTATTTTCATTAAAAAGTTGGTCGACGAGTGCTCTCTGCCTCAGCGGCTGTGTCTCTGTCTCTGTCTTTCTCTCTCTCTGCTCTCATATTATATTTAAATACACAAGCAAAAGATACGGCGTCGCCGGCGGTGGTCGTCACTGCGAAAAACGAATTCCGCAGCGACAGTAAATGACGTAAATTCCATGTCACCACAAAGTCGTGTAATTACCTATATATAACAGTATATACCTTTAATATACATTTTTTATTATCATTATTATTGTTTTTCATCGCAGAGTCCCTCGAATGCATGCCGTTACGGGTTTTCGTAGTCTTTGGCCAATCGATATTTTTATGGTTTTTTTGTTTAACAAACCCTCTCACCGCCGCCGTTGGTACATTATATTATATCGACGTATACTCGCCCTGTTCGTTTTTTTCGTGTGTGACACCGTCTCCGAACGAAATAAACAATATCAATATTATAACGCGTACAATAATAATAACAACAATAAAAACGGTTTCCGGGGAACGCGTGCCACCGGAACGACTATATACATGTCTACAAAGCGTACATAATATAATATATATATATATATATAATATTATATTTATTATGTGCGTATAAAAAAGGCGACTGACGACAGACGACCGAGAAACTCTTCATCACTCAACGATAAAATATACGATCGTCGTCTCGGATTTTTGGTGCTAAACAGATCGATAAAAAAAAAATGAAAATGAAAAAAACCTACAACAGGACTTGCGACAGTTTTGTGTCTCTTGTACGAGTATAACATAGACGTCGCGTTTGATAATATATACGCGCCGTACAAGTGTACATAATATTATTATATATAGTTACATCACAATACCTACTTTATGTGTGTACATATATATATATATAAAACGCCTACGCGCTTTGACACCCGCTGACGAGGTCCGACCGGAGTATAATATTATTTATGTCTCGCGGCGTGTGTGCGTGTTTGTATATCGTTTCCAATACATACTCTTATGGGTATTATACATACGCCTTAGTCGTGTGTTTTATTGTCTGCCACACCGTTGATTGACGTATTGAATCGAATGCGTATGCATACTGTCAGCGTATATACAGCGTGCTCGCGCGCGAGTGTGTTTGATATATTCCTCGTGTCGTGTTGTCGTCGGCGCAGACGGCTAGTGAGTCTCGTGGGTATGTGTGTGTGTGTGTGTGGCATTGTTATAGCGTCTCTTATGCACACACAGACGACAACGATGACAACGATAATAATAATAATAGTAATAATAATAATATTGTTACATTATTGTCTGCTGCAAACTGCGACGTCCCTATACCTGCAGTTTTTCAATATTTTTTTTCGCTTATCTTCCGTACGATATGCGATCGCGTGTTTACGCAGGCGTACGGGTCACCGATAATCCAAATAGATAAAAAGACGAGGGGGACTGCGTATTATGATTATGTATGTATCGGGTACCCCAGCTATATAAACATACTGCCGCTGCTCTAGAACAGACGCGAACGGTCTGCCGGGTCGCAGAGACGAATACGACGCCGATGCCGAAATCCGCTATTATTATTATTATTATTATTTCGTTATTGTTATTATATTGTTGTACCTACGTGCCTCTATACATGCCGACGCGTTATCATACGGTGGTAAGACGAGACACACCGAGTACACACGCTTCACGGACCAAAAATACATACTTATACATAATAATATACATGAGTATAGGTACACATGGGAACTGGTATTGTTCGCGGGTGGAGCGCATCGCCAAAGTTATGACGTTCTTTTTTATTGTGCGTAAACTAAATCCCCTATAATATCGTGTGCTGTTTTTTTTTATCCATACGACCAGAAAAAAAAATAAAAACGTATAGTATGCGGATCGTGTGTGTGTCGCCGTTTTCTTTATTCCTTTTAGTGTTTCGCCCACTGCCGTCGGAACGGTTGCAGAACGTTTGCATTTTTAGAATTGCTCACAAGACTATATTATGCGAGAAAAATATATGTATAGCGCTGTGGAAAAAAAATATAATATTATAAAATAAATAAACACGTGGCTTATTGCGGGCGTCGGCATAAATTTCACTTTGATACGGCCGCGAACTCGCGCACACCACACACGCGCATTCTTTCGATCTCGTAATTATTTTGTGGACGTTGCATCCGATGCTGGCACATGTCGTGTCCTTAGTCGTTGTCATCGAATTCGCCGATTTAGTCGGTTTGCAATTGCGTTTTTTACTACACAAGTTTATCATCATCAAACGGCGAGAGGCGGTCCGCTGCTGCACACGTTATCGGATAGCAGGAATAAGCTATAATAATATTATGTAACGAGACTCACAGAACTCCTCATTATGCGCATTATAAAAGTATAAAATTAAATTTAAAAAAAATAAAAAAATAAATAATAATAATAATAATAAATAGGTGCGTATCGTTGGACCGATATTACGACATAATATAATGATCACGGCCGAATTATGACGAGACGTGAAAATAATCCTCTTCGATGATTCCGTTTAACGCACGTCGTTTCCGGTCTGATATCTTTTGCCATATTTTATGTATAGTTATATATATATATGTATGTATGTATATATAGCTGGTATAGGTAGATACTTTTCCTGCGATACAACTCTAAATAATACCGCAGAGTGCCTATACATATATAGTTGTATAGAGGTATTATGGCGGAGTGGCCGCGAAAAACCTCGACGCCCCAACAATAATGCGATTTGCCGCCGCAGAGATTTACACAAAAGTGTTTTTGTTTTCCGTAATATTGTATTTACAGAGAGCCGTCTTGAAGTAGTTTTATCTCATCGTCTAGAACACCGGTGAACACTACAAAGATTTACGAGACCGATGAACCCGGCCGTCGATTGGCGATTATTAAAATTAGACTCAGTTGATTAAAAACATAATATTATTATCTGTATAGAAAAACGAACTTAATTATCGTTGTTTTCAATATATTTTGAAAATAATAATAATAATATAATATCGGTTGCTCGTGCTGCTGCCTGTATTGACGGAGGCACACCGGTTTCATTATCGTTATTATTATACATTTTTTTTACTTTACCATAAAAGTCCCGGAGCATAAAAAACATATACACAGTCTGTATGGTAGTGGACGCGGTTCGTCGGTAAAACGAGTTCTTCCGATAATTAGCTCCGGCTTATTTTTCCTTTCATAAATATTAATAGAAAATTATACATAGGCACATACACAGGTAACTGCATTTTTTTTCGCCTTTTGCGCGCCAGACGTCTCCGCCGTCGTCATTGTTGGGCACTTATTATTGTATATTATCCATAATAATAATTAATAACATTATATCCATACACGTGTCTGCATGCATACATCATATTCAATCAATTGAATAATATTTTTCCTCCCCAAAAATCGCNNGTGTATATATGACGTATAGTTTCCACCTGTGTACAATACAACAATTCATACGAGTATTATATTCTCTCGAGTAGGATTAATTTTTTTCTCTCGTGTGTGTGATTTTTCACTGGACAAAAAAAAATTGTCAGCCGAGAGCCGAAAATCCCTCACGGATCGCGTGTCATTATGCATAACGTATCAACGTGACCGTTTCGATAATCCTCCTCCTTCTCCCCACCCCATGGATTACTGTTATATATATATAATATATATATATTATTATTTTCGTTGTTGTTGTTATTGTTATTATTATTGTCATAATACCTATACCTCCTCTACAATATAATAATATAACAGTATATTATAGTATTATAACCGCGC
>PVMI01033112.1:0-11578 GCA_008528875.1 Aulacorthum solani | reverse complement strand
TTTTTTTTTTTGAGTGATTTTAAATTAGTTACCAAATATTTTGCAAAAAATATTGTGTTATGTACCAGTTTTCTGCAGTACTAAGGCCAGATATAAGTTTATTCGTTTTTAATTAATGATTGATTCATTTAAGATTTATGAATTTAAATAAGTGGATAATATTAAAAAATGAAATAGAACAAACTCATACTGCAACTAACTTAAATTGTTATAAAATATATCTCACAAATAGGATTTTATATTTTTAGTCATATCCAAACCATCATTTTCAGTTTTTGTTTAAACATCTTCACGATTTATGCAATTTGTTATATGCAATAACACTGTTGTCACGATCCATGCTGAAGATAAACAAATTGTATACTCTCATAAAGACCCAATAATCGTCACTGTTAAGTGATTACATACAAGCACATTTAAATAACCTAGCTGATTGGTGCATGAAGTAACACTTAAAAGTTAATCATAACATACACATCTATACACATAACCTTTACAAAGAAATTGAAATTGTTCAAATGTAACCTTTGGAATTTAAAATATAGAAATATTTCAATCCACTATTAATTGAATATATTAGAATAAAATATGTATTATCTGCTACCTACATATAGTATACGAAATAAGAATTAAATTAAGCAACAGAATAATGTATAATAATCTATTATCCAAATTATATACTCACCATGAAAATCAAACTAAATATTCACAAACTCCTTCTTGTATCAATATGGATATTTAGCATTCAAACACCAAGTTCTATCTAAAAATTATATTTTAATCTCTATATTATGAAAATGGTAGAAAACACAGTTATCCGTCTATATTGTCAATAATTATAATATTCAATTATAAGACACAAAAATCTAATTATAAGCATTTTTTGGCTGTAAGAACTATGCCAAAAAATCTTCCCTGTTGTCTCACAAAAAAAATACACTTAACTAATTCTTAACTATTATAGGTAGTTAGATTTTACGAAAAAAAGTGTCATTAATGAGTGAATTCTTTCTTAAAGACTAAAAATTAACAAGGAAAAAAATGTATAAATCGCATATAACAATGAAACAAATTAAAATATTGCTGTGAGACATCCAGACGCCAACCTCCTGGTAATATCCAGCCTGGTTCAAATCTGATAAATGTAGTTAGGCAGTTGTAGACTCTAGTATCTAGCTTGACCTCCTAAATTATGTTTATCATTCATGGCTGATTTTAACTTAGATCTCTTAAATTATGGTATCATATGCTGTTGTGATTGTGGCCCCCTAATGACTTTACTGTGTTTTTCCGTCCGTCTAATAAAGGCACTGCACGTACAGTGATTGTGTCTTTGTCATTGTGTATCACGAGAATGAATCTCAATTTTTCTCTCTTTAACATGTTGACGAGATTTTTTTGTTTTTACACCCACCTAGAATATTGAACAATACTGTTTCGAAAAGACGTATCCAATCGTATTTTTAAAATTTATCTTTGATGGTAAGTCGTAGCACTCATTTCCGGTTTAAGCCGTTTGCGCTGTCGTTCAACCGAAATTAAATCGAAATGGACAACCATTCATTTCTTCAATACATACGATAATGGCAGTCACCCACCACGTCCTCAAAAGATCTTTTTTCTACCACTAAGAGGTCATAAAAGTAAAATATGTTTTATTTTTGCCCAACGTACCTACCCACACAGTATATAGTATAATATAACGTATATGTTCAAACACCACAGTATGAACGATTTTGCCAGAAGATTTAAACAGTTTAATCAGTGGGGTACTCAGGGGCAAGGTTCTAGGGTTCTAACCTCCCTGAAATTTTTTCCTTCAACAAAATAAAATATTATTTACAGCCATAATTAATACACCGAGTATCGCTGTATCATCGATTACCTATTACCACGTTTTTTATGATTTTAAAGATCAATAGAATATTACCATTGACCAGCTCAAACACTTTAAACGTACACTAATTACTTGGGACTAATTCTAAAATTTGTTCTAACCAATTATATAAAAACTCTTTACATTTAAATATTATATAAATGAGGGATTGAACCTCCCTTGCCCACGGATATGTGATTAATGTCAGGTAAAACTCTAACCGAACTAAAAACCTGCTGCGTGTAATATGGAATAACTGAGTCATACACTTGCTGTTTAGTGATTTAAAATTTGCAACAAAAATAATTTTAAGAGTTATTCTTAAGCCGATCACATTCAATGATGTGTATTAATATAAAAGTAACCAAACGATACCGGATTGAAATGAATAATTAGTGGCCACGGGTTATGCAATGTCCCTCAAACGTTTTAAAAAACATTATAATATACTATTACTTTGCTGACGGTATTTTTAGGTTAGTTATTATTCGATACACGAGCATTGAGAAGGTGAAGTACCACTTCAGATATAGGTTTCGCCGTATTAATACTCGTCGATCAATCGCCTTCCGCTTTTAGATGGATAGGGGGCATCCACCACGATTGGAATTTATCGACGAACGAACGGCCATTAAAACGGACCGACGAGTTTGTGTTTGTGATTTAGGCCACGAACGATTGTGCTCAACGTCACGTACCTACGAGGACGTGGTGATCGCCGCGTGACAGGTTAACGCGATTATCGTGTATACTTAAGGGGCAGCTCGAATGCCGGGATCGACGAGCTGCAAAAGACGGGAAATAGAAATGACACGCAAAACAGGCGAACGAAAACGGTGCGATAATATTATATTTTATCGTACCTGCAGTTGTACATGTATAGGATCTCCTCCGTTTCGGTTGCTGGCTACAACGACCGGAAAATTTCGGTCAACGTCAGCGGCTGTAATATAATATAGGTACATATATGACGTACATTATTATGTATAGTGTACAGGATACCTACTGACCGTCGGGGGGGGGAGGGCTCTGTGCACGGTGGATGACGAGGTGAACGAGGCGAACCGTTGAAAATGATATATTTGACAGGACCATACCCGCCCGCCCGTGGGTGGATGGGAACGACCTTGTGACAGCTACGAATGATGGGATGGAGGTGGATTACCTGTGTCGCGTGAATGTACGTGCGTGTGGGTGCTTGGGTGTTGTGTGTGTGTGTGTGTGTGTGTGTGTAAGTGTGTGTGACATACCTGATCGTGCGAATTCCATCCGTGCCTTCAGACTTTTGAGCAAACGGACTTTAAACGCTTTTGTTTGATCAACACGAACTTATACGACTCAACCGCCCGCCGACCGGCCGCCAAATACAACGACGTTTGACCACGAAATATTCGATACAAAAAATGCGTTTATAGCTCTGTGTATGTGTGTGTTTTGCGACGAATATATAATTCAGTGTGTTTATCGAGGTGAGAACGACTAGCAGTTAAACCGGAAAAATTACTGTAGTCGAAAATCGGTCATCCCTTTTATATGGTCGTTGGGAAAAATGCAATAAAAACAACATAATACAATAAATAAATACAATACAATGATCATACATATAAGAACATTTTAAATTGTATTTCTTGTTGCTATTAGCTAGAAGTAATAAATAAAAATAAATAATTTTAATGACATGCGTGTTAGGCTTCAATGATGATAGCAATTATGTTTGCTTATGAACATAACTATGTACAAGTCCCAAAAGAACTAATGATAAAATATTATTTTCATGATAATATAATACGTCATAAGTTGTTAATTGTTACTGTTAAAATACTTCACCATTTGGCTTAAGTTCGTACCATAATATATACATATTATACTCCTCTCAAACTATCTGGTGGTTATGTATACAAAAAATCGACTTATTAGAAGTTAATACATTCATTTTTTTTTTTAAACTTAACTCATAACTTAACCGAGTTAAAACAAATTCACTTGGATATAATTAACTTCAGATCTATTTTCTTTCTTCCCTATTAAATAAATCAAACTTAGTTAAAAAATATAATTATCTAACTTCCACAGTCTTGAATAATTTACTTTAAAAAAATTACTTCTCTCACAAACAAAAAATAAAGTATGTGCATACTTAATTATACTGGAATCAATTATTGAGATCGTTCTGACATTTCGTAAATAAACCAACACATATTATCTATATTGAAAATATGATTACAATGACAATTAATCGCATTAAATTTGAGTGGTATAGGTTATAATATACGTATAATTTTTAAATGAACAAATCGGCACTATATATTAACTGCAAATATTATATTTTAAATTTCAAAAACATTAAAACATAATTTTGTTTGTCGATATCAACTTAAAGTTGTACAGACTAAAATGTATAATGTGTGTGATCCTTATAAATAAAGCAGCAATAATATAGCATTATAATAATATTATGTTGTATACAGGTTGCGTTGACGTATACGTTTAATATGATATACCTTTTATTGAATACTCATAAATTTAAAAAAAAAAAACTAAAATTTAATATTTCAAGTGAAATTCAAGAAAACTAAGAAACAGAAAACGTATTGAGTTTTTCTTATATTAACAGTAATATTGAATGCATGAATTGTTCAAGACTTTGTAATACAAATTTCAAATATTTGATGAATTATTATCTAAAGAAGACGGATATTTTGGTACCTATCATGAGATAAAATATTATAAACTTCCTTAAAATAAATATTTTTAATAACCAATATTTTACAAGTTACCTACTTTCAATGTAAAACTGATAAGTTCTTAAGCTAGAATAGAATCTCAAATATTTACTTAAAGAAGAACTATATTGACATTATATTTTTTGAAAATTTTATTTTAAATTGTTGTTATTAAAAAAGGGGAAACTCATTTTTATCCTTATTTTTACTTGTACGTATATTTTAATATTAAAAATTATCGTTGGTGATTTTTGTTTTAAATCCCTCATATTTTGGTACATGTATATTTATGTTGTTCCATTTTATGATTTTTAATATCCACCAATGTGCATATCAATGCTATTCCAAAAAACTATCTTATACATTTCCCACAATGATTCGGTTTTTGCTGATGCATCAATAAGTGTATGCAGCCTTCATGTATAATTTGGTTGCTTATTAAATCTATTTAAATAAACATCAAAGAATTTTAATTTGCCCTTTTCTCGTATTTGTATGAGCAGTATATTGAAGTATGGAGTTTTATATTTTTTTGTAAAACCATCAAAATTATATCCTTATTAATAATTTAAAAAATATCGTGCATACATTTTGAGTTATATAGAAGTTAACTAAATATTGTGTTCTAGTATCTATTTTAAAACAACACAGAGAAGCTTTGGTTAATGAAAGAAGGTAAAATACTTATAATTTCTTTGGTTTAATTGAACACTTCAATAATTCTTTTAAAATAATTGCATGTGTCTAAAAAGTTCCAAAATCTTGATGTTTTATGAGACACGTTGTTAACCAATCAGTAAATTAGGCTTTTAGTAAAATATGTAATAGGCCATACTAGGGTTTTAAATGTTTATGAATACTTCTTATAACTACGACCTAAGTGTAGCTCTAAAATTGTAGGTTTGAGATTCTTGCACGACTATACAACTTATAAATAGGATGATAGTGTAATAATTAAAAATCTCTTTAATTTTATTTACTTCTATATTCTAATTAATTTAGTCTATTTGAGGTGAAGTTGGGGTGCTAGAAAAGTGAACTGTGTTATTTATTTAAGTATGGAGTTTGAAATAAAGCTGCATCAAGTTCAATGTCTTTCTATTTTAGAGTTTCCGGTTGCCAGTCAATACAATTTTCGTTATTTTGTTTTATCACTTTAAATGAAAATGAAGTTTGGTGACCCCAAAAGTTTTATAATATATTTTATATTATTCCTTGGTATATTGAAATGTTGACACAGATTATTATGATATTTTAAAGAGGAAACTTTTGTAATTTTAAATATTTTTTTCAGAAAATTACAATTACTGTGGACAAATCAGTTGACCTGGCTTCTTTCAAAATTGATTTTTTTCTTAAAATTATATAACCAGAATCGTACAATTTCTTTCAAATGCTGAATAATAATAAGCAATGTATTTTTGTTTTGTTTGATTTCTGTAAAACTATAGCTGTTGTGATTTGTGGGTATTAAGACTTATACATATATATCAATTTATAAATATTGAATGAACTATATCTTTGTCTATTAAAATGCTGCATTAAACCTTTATTTATTTATTATTTTTATCAAATCTAATTATTTAAAATGAGTCATCTAACTCTCGTAGACAGTAATTTAAAGTATATTCGGAAATGATTTACCAAACCAATTTCGAGATGTTAAAATGCAATAATTTATAAATTTAAAATCTGAGATACTAAGCTAATGGATATATCCATTTATCACAGTATTATAACCGTTTTTGCTGAATGAATTATAAAGTATATCGTTCAATTCAACTAATGAAAGTTATTAAGTATATTATAATATTGTTTATTGTTTTATCCAAGTTTATTAGATTTAAATAAATATTGATATACAATTATTATATTATTTTTTTTTTAGTGTGTAAACTTTTGATGTCGATAAATATACTTGAATATGATAATTTATGGAAGACCAAAAAAGTTTATGAATTATGTATATCAAAGAATATTGAATAAATAAATAATGCAAATACTTTTGTAGTTAAATAATTGTTTTCAAAATGGAACTTTATTTCATATTAGAGATGATGATAAGTACATTTTTTTATTTTTCATTACTTGGATTTTAATCCATTTTAAATTTTTTAGAATTTAAAAAAAGGCTGTTATTTGATATCGTTTGGATAGTGTTATGGAGTGCCATGAATTCTCCAAATATAATATAATTTAATATACAATACATCACCCATCGCCTGTTAGAACTTTAGAAGAAACTATCATTTTCGTTTAACATTATTCTTCACTTAATTAAATAATAAAAAAAATTATGAATAGCTTTATTTAAACTGCAAAAATGTAGCAATATTGTCCCACGAGATAACATTAATGGGACTTTAGAAATACGTAAGACACAAATTAAGATAATGTATGTGGCCTTTGGTATTCTATATTTAAAATCTTAACAATTTTTCATAATTTAATCAGCAAATATACAGTAACCTAAAGCAGAAAAATTAATACGTTTTGACTCGTATAACTACTATACCAGTTTATTTACAAACGATTGAAACAAATAAAATGGGCTTTTAAAAATAATGAGGTATATTTAAATTTGAATTTCATACACGGCATAACAAGTCCAAACACACAGAATAGTTCTAATTAACATTTTACGTTTGATATGAATTAAAAATGGACTTTTATTTGATTATAATATTACCGAGGGTGATAAAAAATGAATTTCCAGAAAAATATTGAATTGTAATAATTGTTAAATTAATTCTGATGAGCGTGGCGTGTCGTGTTTACAAGCATGTGTGGCGGTGGGTGGCATTTGCAATAGACCGCGAAGTCATGACTAAAATATATATTTTTTATAAAAATATGTGAAAACCCGATAGTAATAATACTACCGAGTGGATCTGGATAATCGCTTGAAAAGTTGAAACACGTCGTATGCCGTACTGGAGCTGGCAGATTATATTAATTTATGGCTATATGTGTTCTCCTTGTGTATTTTATTTTGACGGATAATCCAACTTTTATTTTTCAAACATTATTCAACTCTCATTTTTAATGCTATCAAAATATTAAATCACCTTCTCAATTTCAAGTATAGATACACAATCCCCCATTGAGGTCCTAAACTTGTTATAGATTTTGAGAGGAGAGATAATTTTGCAATTTATTTTTTAAAAGATGCGTATGTTATGATTTTATTTTTTGTTATTTGAAAATGAATAGTGACAAATACACTGCTTTTCCCACAAATTTTTATAATTTAATTTTCCAGACACGGTTCAATTTATAACTTATAAGCTATTATAGATTTCTTATAGTTTTTACAGACAATTTTTTACAACAACATTTTTGAATTATGTATTATACGATTTATAATACAATATTTATGATACGTTAATTTTATAGTAAAAATCACGAAAACAAATTGTTTTGGTTGAAAATAATGCACCTCATTTTAAATTTGTATGGACTTGAAAACGTAATATCTGTCCTCAAAAATGTGTCAACTATTTTTTTAAACTAAGTTATCAACGAATATAAAATATATATATAGAGTTCCAATTTTTTTTATTGATATCTGAATTTCTAATTTCTATGAAACCAGATATTCAAACAGTAAGTACTTCGGTATTGACTTAGTTTTGGTAAATAATCGGTAAACAAATTCAGCATTATAAATTTTAATATATTTTATGTTATACGTTTTGCCTAAGTACATTTTAATAAAAATATTTGCTCACAATTTTGCTCAATTATAGTATACATTAGTTTTTTAAAATTAAATAGAAGTTTTATGAAAACATATCATAATTAATAATTTGTTTTTGAATAAATAAATATTATTTGTTATTGGATAATTTAAGATTTTGTTAAAAATCAGTGATATTGATGATAATATCTAATTTCAATAAATCAAATTAAAATTTTTTTTATGGGTGAATTCAGCGTTTTTGACAAGTTCAGAAAAACTATAGCATATACCTATTTATATACTCTCATATATCAAACGCCATTCCGAACAAAATAAATTTTACAAGTATTGCACTGTTAAATATAGACTAGCATTTATATTTAATTATATTTTACTTGAAAGACACCTTGTTACATAATACACGTTTTTTTCTTTGCTTTAGATCATTGTGAAATATGCCCGACACCCATGTTTTGTTTATAATATAATAATATATTCCATTTACTCTATTGGGTAAGAGTAAGGTAGGTATATGGACAAGATATATTATATTCAATAAATGAATAAAAGCACAGAATTCCGCAACTACATACATGCGATAGCACTGCAAACCGTATGAGATTCTTTTAGGAATTAGGATTGTACCTGAATGAAAATTTTCTTTTTCTTTCCATTCACGTTCTATTTTATTTATTAATAATCGTGAATTATTATTGTTTGGTATACATTCTTTTTTTTCTTCTCCAGTAAAAGATTTTGCAACTCATCCGTTTTTAACATGACATCATAATGACGACTTTAATGACATTTGTAAGTATTCGTTTTATTCTCAACATCATGATATAAAATGTATTAAAATTTAAACAAGTTTGAGTATCACCATTTGTGAAATTAATCATAACAATGAATATCTATTAGAATTTTGATAAAAATAATTGCTTAAAAAATGTCTGAGAAAATAATAAATTAAATTATTATGCCTCACGCTATTGGTTTATAATTTACATACAATTGTTAATTTATGTTATAGAAAAATATTACTATCTACTCGTTGGTTGCAAAAAGTATTACATTGCTATTATAATCATTAGTTTTGGTGTACAATAATACAAAAAGTATAAATATATTTAATAAAGTATTTTCATTTTGGTAATTTCGTATAGAAGTTGCAATAACCATCCATTCAAAGATCTAATTTTTGTAAGATAGTCATAAAAAAACCATTAAGGTGGGTGTGACAGCTAGAAAAATAAAATAAATATGATATACATTTATATATAGCGAGTAGTGTCAAAGGAGAATTTAGAATTTGTTACTTGTTACCTATTGTTACCAATACATTTGAAATATTTTATTTCCTGTACTGTTTTACTGATTTTTTTCAATATTATATTTCAACTTCTTTTACGAGTATTATGAATATTAACAAATATATAAACTTTTTTATTAGACTTTATCGTACTGATAAACATACAAGTCATACGACTAAATTCATCATAACTAAGTCACTCAAATATTCCACTTACATTTAAAATCTATATTCGTTGAAGTGTATTTACATTTAAAGTATTTAAAATTTAAAAATAAATAAGAATTTCTTAGAATGATAAAAAAAAGTTTTTTCTTGAAACATAAAATAAAATAGTAGAAATGCAATTTTGATTTTTATGAAACAATGTCTTTTTATTTTTTAGAGTTATATACAATAAAACCTAATAGGAATAAAATACTTATGTCCATTAAAATCTTAATAAAAACTTAACTTTAATTAAAAATGTTGAAAATTACAACTTTTATGAGTTATTGGAGTCTTGACGCTAATGTATTTTATTAGTTTATTTTATTATTTTAGATTTTCTAAACATAAGTTTATATACCTACTAATAACAATGTGAATATTTTGAGCAGTAATATGAGAGACCAACAAATCTGTAACATGTAAGGTAGGTACTCTTTAACATAATCTAGTATGAAATTATATTTAATCTCACATTTTGATATTTTTAACATTGCCTAGTATGAGTTGACTTTTAGTTTAATTGATCAAAATAATTTGTTTGTTTTTAAATGTTAGTAGCCAGTATATGAAATTACTAATAAAATGTGCCAAAAGCGATATAAATCAATTACAGAATTCAAAGAAATTAAGAAAAAATTAAAGGAATACGACAGAAATGATACCAAAATACGTCAGATACGTATACTTAGATCTATACATATAATTAAAGCCTATAGGTATATTAGAATTAGACAGCATACTACCAAATTAATTTCAAATTGAATACCATGGAGTTTTTAATTATTGTTTAGTATCCTGGAATTTTATTCGAAGAGTAAGCTTTCTTAACATTTTTCATATTATTTTGTAAAAACGCTTCAATATAAATTGTTTGTTTTTATATTGAATTAATTAATATTAATTATTACTAGTAATGAATAGTATAAAAGTAATTAATGCATAATATGACAAGAACTAAGCTTCACATTTTAACTCATTCTAAACCATGTTATTCAAGTTAAAATGGATAATATGATTAATCCAAAACTATTTATTTAATAGTAGTTATTTATTTAGCAGTGTGTTTATTATTTTCATTATTTAAATAATCATAGTAGGTACTCTTACTTTTCGATGTGTGTATTTAGGACTTAAATTTTTTTTACTGAATCGTTATATTGTTTTTACTTACAAAGTTTTTATTAAAAAAATAAAATTTTACATCACAAAAGTTTTTTTTAGATTCTGAGGGAGTGATGAATGTATTGATTTTACAATGATGTGTGTTTTTTTTGTGTATGTCTGTATACACGATAAGTAGTCGAAATAATGATTCGATTTTTAACTTCAGTAGCTTTTCTGGTTAGAATGTGAATCTAGTTGGTGCATTGGGGAGATCATTTTTTGAAATTTCCAGTAATTTTAAAAGCACCAACAAAAACCAGAAAAAAATTAAGGAAAAACGGGAATTTTTACGCAAAATCAATTTTTGAGAAAATCGATTTTAGATATTATTATAACTTTAAAACGGATGACCGTCCACACATAAAATTTTCACTGAATATTAAAAATTGCATTTTATACACTTGATAAAATTTTCAAAATATTTCAAATCTTTTTAAGTTATTTATAGACATTTAAAATTTTCCGTTTTTTAGTTTTTTATTCTATGAATGTCAATAAAGTTTTATTCGTTAAGTTAAAAAGCTTGAAAAATTGAAATACAAAGCTTCTAATATATTGTTACAATAGTAATTGAAAAATATTAAAAATACATAGGCTCAATTTTTTTTTTATAA
>PVMI01033105.1:4243-17345 GCA_008528875.1 Aulacorthum solani | reverse complement strand
TAGCGCTTATATTAATGTTTTAATATGCATATTTAAGAGCTAAAAATTAATTTCTTAAGTGCTATAACTTCCGAGCTCTGTTTATAATAATACTTTTAAAATTAAATATAGTATTTAAAACAGGTTCATTAAGCCTTAAGATTGTTTATTTCAATTGAAATAATCAAACGTCAAACTGGGTTATCTGGTATAACTGTTGAAATATTTGAAATTAATGAGTTTGAGTAAGACATTATATATTTCTATAGAAGTTTAAATAATAGTGTATTTATAAACATATTGAAGACTTTGACAGTCTACAGTTTAGTATTACAATACATAATAATATAACATTATAATTTATAAATATTTCTAACTCTTTATTTCTTTTTTATATATAAAATAAAAATAAAACTTATTTTAAATGTATAAGATTTATTTAAGGGAAAAAATAACTTAATATGACTTTAAAATGATTTAACTGATAATTAACCACATATTATGAGAAAAAATAACTCGTTAAGTTAGTGGTTATTTTAAAAAAGTTAGGTAACTAAGTTAAAAGTAACATTAATTTTCAATGCCCAGCCTTGGTAGTAACATAGTATAGTACTATGGTATGGCATACAAGTCATATAGTATAGTATGGTATACAAAAAAACATATAGAATAAATACAAGTAAAATAATATCACTTCATAATAAATTAAATAATTAAGTAGGCAAGAATACAAAATGAAACCATTAAATTTAAATAATGAAACTAAAATTGGAGTTATTAAATTAAGTATTATTAAACGTAATAAATAATTCAGTATATTATAATATGATACACAATATAAAATTTAAAAAAATAATAACCTATACTAATTATTTACAAACCATAATAAACTCATTCAATAAGTAGGCAAGAATAAATAGTTGATGAGATTCAATATTATAAAAAGTAGGAGAGTGGTTATTTAAATTGAGATACATAATAAAACTATAAGCTACATCACACATTCACACAGTATCAATTGTCAAACATTTTTGTTACAAATGTAATCCATTTCTAAACATTATTTTTAAAGCAGATTAAAAAAAAATTTACATCAATAATTTTTTACAGGAAAGGAATAAATCATTAATTATGATTTAAATTTAAAGCTCCATCTTAATATTTGTCATGGAATGTTCAGGTTCAGATTCACATTCACAAGCTATTTTGTTAGAACTGTTGGGAGTACTTATCACTGCATCCATATTGGGACGGACTTCTACTGAGGTTAAAAATTTGCTATAATTCTAGAAAGTAAAAAATATATTTTCAACATGATTAATAAAATACTTAATATTTACAACCATACCCACACAAAATATAAATATAATTGATAAATAGCAATATTATTTCTTATCACTAATTAGTCATAACTTACAATGAAGTAAAATCACGGACAATCTAAACTTAAATAATAAAATATATGAGGATATTAGGATAGCTATGTTATATATTTGTTATGCATCTCTTGAATAATATTACGGAATTTATCACTATGTTCCATGTAGTTTATGTGGTTAATAACATGTTACAATGATATAGCAAATAGTAAAAAATATTTAACTACTTCACCGTTGTGTTCAGTTGTTTTACCTAAACAATATTATTTAATTTAAAGAATTATTTGAAAACTCTGAACATGAATATTATGGTCTATAGAAAACCTAGTGATAGTTTAACAGTACTCTTAAACCTTAAATTAAAACAGACATAGATAGGAATTAGAAAGTATGGTCAATATGAATATTCTAAATATATATAAGAAAATTAAAAGTTATTTAATTTAATTTAATTATTTTTAATGAAGTTTTATTCCCTTTTTAAAAACATATTGTGGCATGGCAAATTAAAATTCAACAGAACTACATTGTAAGCTTAAATATTTAAGTGAATAAAGTTATTATTAGAAATAAAAGTAAGAACATTAACTATGTTTAAATGTCTTTTTTCATTTTTTAAATTGCTAGATTTTACATAACCACAATACTTGCTTTAAAATTAAAATATCATAAACAACTTTACTGACGAACAAAAACTGATAATATTACTATCTTTAAGTTTAATAAGTCAATTCACACTTTTATTTAAGCTAATAATACACCATTGTTTCCGACAATTTGCTTTGTCATATTATGTTTGTTTGTAAGATGGAGAAAATACATGCGAGTATGATGTCTGTTTCAACTTACTTGAAATAATAGTAAGTAATATCCCAATATGTTATGAGGTGCTAAATGTTCTCTTGCATATTTTTGGCCATTTAATGATATTTTCCTAGCTGTCTTGTCATCGCTCATCATTATATCTATCAAATCTAGCAAATCATCTAAGTGTCTTTTTATCGGGACATAATGAACCCATGGTATCAGTTCATTATAAAAGTGTTCATAGTACTCAGAGTCTTGTTTGAAAACCAATGAATCACCCACTAATAGATATGGAAACCGATAAGCAGCTACAGTACCATCAATATTTAATTGGTATTTGTACTAAAAAAAAAATATGTAATTAAAATCTCATTGAATAGTTTAAAATAATAATTTATTGTAATCGTACATTAAAGAATTTAAAGAAAGAAATGGGCTTTTTTCCTGGACCATATTTTTCTTTTAATTCTTTGTAAAAGAAAAAGTTTGTTATTGAAGCATTGAGAATGTCTGGATTTATTTTACTAAGTTCTACTAGATTCAACCGATGTTTGCTGGAGTCACGGCCCATCCAAAAACCTTTTTCAATTTTTTGTAACCATGGTTTTTCAATGTTACCTTGCACTGACAACATATCTAAGGTTACCCTTGAAAGAACATATCATAAATATAAATATTAACAAATAAATTAATAAAAAGAAAAAAGAAAAAAACAAGGATACTTACCTTCCCATATTTTCAAGTGTTGATTCTGTAATATCGTAGGTAGGCATCACAATATCAACAGAATAATTTGATCCACACCAAGAAAATAAAGGAAATAGTTCTTTAGGTGATGATAAAGGCCAGTCTCCCAAGTTTACAAAAAATTCCAGATCTGGTAAAAACACCTATAAATAATTGATTTTACTTAACTTATGAGACAATTGATTTCAATTGGAAAGGCAGTTATAAAATAGAAGATATACAATTTACTAGGGTATTGAATTATAATTTTGAAGGTACCTGCCACACAGTAATACTAAGTTATGGTAACATGGTTACTTTATTGAGTAATATACATTAAGGTAACTTTATTATTTATTTATTGTAATAAAACAAAAGAAACTACGTTAATTAATTAATTAAAAACTTCGTTAAGTTTTTATAGATTCTGTAAAAAAAATCCTTTTTAATTAAATTATTCAAAACCAAAAATGGTAGGTAATGAGTAAATGAGCTGAAATTGAGTATTTTTGTAATAATTTTTATTTAAACAGCTTTAAAATATTAAATGATCTACCAACGATTATAATAATGTATAATTCACTCTTGTAGAATGTCTTTAATATGAGTATTTGCAAAAAAACGATTGCGATAATAAAATACAATACAGTGTACTCTCGATTATCCGTGGAATAGGGTGGCAGGACATCCACGGATAATCCGTTAAAGTTCTAGTCGATACGTGTGTTTGTACAGTAGACAGAAGACTAAATAGGTATACGCCTTATTAGTGATCAAATGCAATGTAATGTACGTTATGGCATAATCGACTATCGCAACCCAATTAAACTGATAGTTATGTACAATGTACATGTGTATTAATATAAAATAAGCGAATTGAATTTTACGTCGTTATCGAGTAATCGGCTATCACAAATTCACAACCCAATTAAACCTATAATGATTTATAATGGAAAGATACAATACATATTTTTTGTATACATATAGGTATGTAGACGATTCCACGGAAGACAGCGGATAATTGAGAGTACACTGTAATTTTGAAGACACATTAATAAATCAAATTAGTTGAAAAACAATGTTAACATGTATAAATTTTCAGTTTTAAATTTTGTAATTCAATGTTATTTTCAGTTTTACATATTTAAATATTTTTAATGGAACATCATATTACATAATTACTTTTAAGTTAAAAAGTGATGTTACACTATTTTGGTTACAATAAAAGTAATCTAGTCGACTTTTAATTATATAACTAGTAACATAACTTAATTATGTATTTTAAAAAGTAACAATTTAGTTTTAAAAAAAAACTTATTCTCAAAATCAATTTGAAATAATGAAACATATTTATTCAAATAGGTAATAAAAATAATTTTACCTTTCGATTTAATGACAGTAATAGATTATCCATAAACATCTTAAATCCTGTATATTCCCCATAGCATTTTCGGAATATCTGGAAATATAATTCATAAGGGTAGTACCTTATACATTTATCTTAACAGCCATAACTTTAATTTTATTAGTTCTTAATTCTGATAAGTACTTACTAAATTATTCTTGACAACATAATGACAAACGCTTGTGCTGTGGGGATGTTGACTATAAAACTTAGCCATTTTCCCAAATACCGTTTTAAAATTTACATTCTTAAATTGATTGAGATCTTTATTGATTTGTTCGATATTAGTTCTACATTTAGTATTTGAGAGCCATGTATCAATTGATACTTTTGAGCAATCACATTCGTCTGGATAAATTGGCCCTGTATTATATCACAATATTATTAGAAACATAAATATTTTCAAAGTTTAAAAAATTAAAGATACATGAATATTAGTGTTTGATTTCCCATAATGTGATGATTTTATTTTAAAAAAATTTTATAACTTATAAAATTAAAAACAATGGGTAAATTTGGTGTGGGACTAAAGTAAAAACTGGAAGACAAAATACAGAAATCCAGAAATACCTTTATAAATATGCTTTGACCTCTTTAATGATCATTTTTAAACATAGATATAATTTGTTGGTGTCTTAACTTTCAAGAAAATAAGTTATTTTACATTTTATAATTTATTTTATTCATATATTAACTATGTAACCTAACTAATATATCTGTTAATGTACAGGGTGTATAAACTTATATTGATGTAAGGCAACTGCCCTACATATTGAAATGGGTGGGTGGGTGTGTGGATAGTAGCTGATAGACAGCAACTGTAAGAAAAATATATAAATATATTAGGTATGTGGAGTGTAATAATTATTTATTAGTGGGTAAGGTGGGTGGAGTGGGTTGTCAAATATGGTTTGCTTTACATATATTTTTATACTTTGGAGCCCCTGTTAATATATATTTGATGTAAAAAAAATTATGTTAGTTATTGGTAAACTATTTTTAATTTAAATTACCTTTGACAAAATGATCCCAGTAATTTTTTAATGATTTTTTATTTTCAACTAATATTTTGAATTCATAACAAACTTCATACAATTTGTATCGTACTATAAATGATGCATCTTTTCTATCCAAGATATTGGTCCAAATGCGACAAGTATTACCATTTTTTGTTTTACCACTTATTAACACATTAAAGTCTGCAATATTAAATCTGAAACATTTTTAATAGCAATAATATTATTTTATGTGGGTACTTACTGTATTCCTAGCATGAAATACTATTAATAACGAACAAATTGAATATCCTGAAGTATAAATGCTTTCTAGTATCCCTTCACATATTTCAATGCCTATTAAAAATTGAATTTAGTTATGATCGACTTAGTAGGCACAAATAGACCAAACTTTTTTGTGAGGATATAATCTTGACGATCTAATAATATATTTTTATTTTAATAAAATAAGGCATAATATTTGTCTGCAAATTAGTTTACAATATTCACCATTTTTGTATGTTAAGTATTGTGTCTACTATCTATGTTGCAGACAAGTTAAGAAATACTGTAGGTACACAATGAGGCACTAATTTGAGATGACTTGGAGGAGTTTTGAGAGGAAACAGTTACCCTAACGACCTCACCTTTAATTTGTGTAAATAATATTCCTGATATTGTATTGTATAGCTAATATAATTAATTTACTAAACTACAGAACATAATGAATATTGAGTTTGTTGAGTTATGATTACATGTAGGTACCTGGGTATTTAACTTAGGTAAGATTTTGTGTAAAGTGACTTACTTATCTTGATCATACTGAACGTAAAAATATCGAGCGGGTAAAACGATTAATGGATCGAGACCGGGTCCCCAAATTGTTGTGCCGACGGAATGTAACCCATCGAATTTTAAAACGGCAAATAAAAGAATCAACGTAATGCCACTGACGGTTCTCATACTGATGTTCTAAAGGAACAGAATGGAATACCTCTCAGAGGGCATAATGGATCGATAAAAGATCGATCGAGGTATTAACAGTTTAGTGTGTACAAACGTAATGATGTAGAGTCCACGTTCTAGGCACTACCATTAAGTGGCGGCTGTTGCTTGCTTGTCGTTCAGATTTATGTATTTTTTTTTCAAACTGTTTTTATCATTTTTATTCAATGTGATTAAAGTGATAACACTATCAGCCGGTCCCGATAGCCGAGGGATCGGGGTAAAATCAAAGTTCTGTATTTGAGGTCATAGATATATCTTTTTATGTATGGACAAAATAGATTTGGTATCGAAGCATTGAGAATTTCTTTATTTATTTTACTAAGTTCCAGTAGTTCTACTACTCACTAGATTCAACCCATGTTTGCTGAAATCACGGTTCATCCAAAAACCTTTTTCAATTTTTTTTTGACCATGGTTTTTCAATGTTAGCTTGAATTGACAACATATCTAGGATCGCCCTTGAAAGAACATAGTAAAGATCTATTTATATATAATGATATATTTATTTCATAATGTATATTGTTTGTATTATATTAAAAGAAGTTGAACATCCCCCCACCATTAAATATTCCTGAGCACGCCTCTGATTAGAGGTACTAGTATGGCATAATATTGACCCAAGTCATAAAATCCACGATTCACAGTGAGTTTTTACATGTAGAACAACAAGTGCGGGAAACTTTGGCCCAAAATTTTGAAAAAAAATTTTGGTTTATGCGTTGTCAAAAATGCCAATGTAATTTTTAATATTTAATAGTTAATCTATATTTTACTTAAAAAAATTATAAAGTACCGATTTGGACAAAGATTTCCCCAAAATTTTGCAGGTATGTACAAAAAAAAGTATGAAAAGTGGGCCTATGTTACCCCATTTGACGGTATTAATTTTTATGATCAAAAAGGTCAAGCCTATACGGCTACACAGTATACTTTTACAACCTATGCCTAAACTAGTAGGTACCTATATTATATATTAGGGCATAGTCGCATAGACAATATTGACTAGGTACCTATATAATTATGTTTGAAAAGATACGAAGGTATAATTGCACTTTAGTTACCAATCGATTTTTTTAATTTTTTTTTTTGTTGTTGTTGAAACATGTATTTCGACGAATTAAGAACGATGGTGCGAAAAAAAATGTAAAATATCTAAGCGAATGGCTAAAAAAAAATAGTCAAAATATTAAAATTATAAATTTATCAATACCATAAGTAAGAAATTATAATACACGTTTGGTGAAAATTGCAAGTACCTATGTACAGTTATTCGTTTTTCAATTACAACAAAATATGTAAATTATTTGATGAGAAATAAAATTGTTAAGTTACGCGTGAAATGTGAGTGTCCAATTTCGTCAAAATTCAGTTGTGCTTAAAACAAAATATTTGTGAAATTACTCTGAATATTTATAAATATAATTTCGGTAATAATAGTGACCCAAAATATTTGTATGGAAATATGGAACTTACATTTTTCAAAAATAAATTATTCGAAATAATGTTCGTGAATATGAATATTCAAATATAGGTACATTTGTATTGGCTTGTAGATAACGTTTTCACCTATATTCTTTGTTATACTATTTTCAGTGTTTGAAAAGAACCTTATTCATAAACGTACCTTCACACGTTCACTTTCATATTTAGTGAACGATACGCTAAAGTCACTAGTTTTTATTATAACTTTGGTCGATGTTTATATTTTAATGAATTTTAACGATTTTTAATTTATTTGCCATTTAATAAATATATTGATTAAATATATTATGTATAATAATATTTTTTCTTATTATAATATTCCTATATTATAAAAAACGAATTCACAATACATTTAGTATGTAGGTAGTAGGTATACTTACTCTTTGGACATCTCTTGTATACATTACATGCCATATATTATATTAATAGGCGTATAAAAAAAACAGTTGCGTACAGCCAGATTGGATGATGTTTGGCCTTTAATTTATTAATTTAAGCTCTTCCTTAGATATATTTCAAAGTGGAATGAATTTAAATTGTTGTCAATGATAAACTTCATGAATATTAAATTTTTAATATCAAAAATATTTTATTATGGTTTAAACTACCTACCTAATACCTTGCTATTTTTATTATACCTAATGTATAATACCTACCTATATCTATATTACGTATTTTTCTTTACTATTAGTGTGATAGTGCACCGATATGTGCAATAAGCTAGGTATATTTTATATCTGTGGACTAGTGACTATGGTGTTGACAATTGACATAATACCTACCTACTTACGTCTGAACCAGGAATTAAGATATTATCATTAATAATTTTAATTTTTTTTATTGTCTACTGAAACATGTGAGTAGGTACCTATTATTTCTATAGAAATAGGAATTAGAATAATATAAAAAATTGTCTTTTCAAGTAACTGAATGTATTTGTGTATGAAATGTAATTTCAAAAAATTTCAAAAAATATGTTGAATAGAAATAAACATTTAAGTACTTATAGTTACCTGCAAATATTAGGTATATTTTGAATAAATTAAAGGTAAAATGCTACAAGTTACAACTAAGTTGAAATGTATAGTACCTATTCAACATTTAGGAAATAAAAAAATCCTCCAGGAGGTATGTGTTAAATAATTTTGCTCTTGGACCACAGTTTTTAAATAGTTAGATTGAGCTTCTGTAATTAATAATTAATATTTTGAGCACTGTCTAAAGGTAAATTAAAATTATTTAATGTTTTTTTGTTTAAGTATCATGTAAAATGTAAATACATTTTAAGTGACCTTTGTATTGTGTGTATAGGTGCCATTGTAATAGTTAGATAAAGTTAACATTTAGGTAGGTACCTACTAGTTAAACATAAATATATATTATTAGTTCCTGCATTGTTTGTGTTAGATACAAGAATTCATAATTATATAATCAGGTTTTTATAAGATTGCTAATGTACACTTAATAACAATAAACAGATTGATCAAAATTGCATAATAATAATAAAGGTATTTTGACATTTTGGTGTGACATTATAGCTCGATGGACAATTATATGCTATCACCATAATATGCATACATAGGAGTTGATGCAGACGTCAACTGCCTTCCAGTCACTCTAGCTATTATATTAATGGTCAGATGCTCTATAATCTGTTTTGTATACAACCCTCAATCCACATAATAGCAGTGTCCAAAAATTCGGAGGTAACTACTGAACAGCTAAGTACCTATGTATAATTATCAACTATTATAATTTATCCTCATACCTAAGTTATATAAGTTACTAAAGTTACCTAGGTGCCCATACCCCATACTATATAGATATTAAGTTTTGTTTGTTTTTAGATTATATAGTTTCTACAACAAGTTTAATTAAATTTAATATTAGTAAATAATATAATATGATATACCTATTTAACATATGTATATCTAGGTACCTACATAATATTATAGGTACATAGATACATTTAGAAATCTTGTTTTTAATTTTACACTGGATTCAATTATATTATGGAGAAGCTTTCACACTCTCGTAAAAAATCATCTTGAACTGTTTCTATAGTAACTTTTTATTCAAGTAAAATAATATCTATGCATTTTTTGTACCTACATATTACTCATGAAGACATGATTTAAAAATGTAAAGCAATATATTATTATTATTACCTTATATAGGTATAAGGGTGGGGGGGAGAAAGCGGGTATGTAAGTATACATTATTAGGTTTCTAGAGAGTTACTGTATGTGATGTGTTAAATTTTAATTCGATGATATAAAACCACTGTGTACGAAAAATGATTCTGAGCCACGACTGTCTTTCAGCCCATATGATTAATAAGTACATTTTATGACATTATATTCTGATTAAAGTAACTTATTTTACTATTAGGCATTAGTACTTCAGCAGGTTAAATTCAGTTTTGTCGAAAAAAATATGTTTGCATGTGTTATTGCGTGTAAACTGTATGTAATATAATAATGTACCTATTCTAAAAGTCTATCTTTTAAAGGACCCGCATGAATAATAATTTTAAATTACAGCAAAATAACTGAATATCCGTTGCAGTACTTGAGTTTAGTTGGTTTTAATGTGTAATTTAGTCCAAAATAGAACTTAAAATGTTTGTACAAAATAATTGTGCTCATATATTTTTTAGATTTTTGGTTACAGTTTTGATAATTATTTTTGATAATCCTTGTGTTAAATTTTCAATTCTTAGATAAAATTCTTAAAATAAATTTTTTTATGAATTCTAACTAACTAATAATTTGCAAATTTCCGTGATTAGGTACTGAACTTCAGTCACTCATAAGAAATTATTGTGGATTTACGATCAACTTTTTTTCAATTTTCCACAAAAACAACTTATGAGGAATCTTGTATTAGGTACATTTCAAGTTTTTTGATTGAGTGAACATTTTTTTTATCAACATTAATTTTAAAAAAAACTAATAATAATCGAAAATTGCATATGCCTATAAATAGTTCAACGTGAGTAAAAATATTTTGAAAATCTCATGGTAGGTAGGTGTGCAGAAAATCCTAGTATATGAAATAATTTACTAGTAATCCTCGTAAACATTCATTGAAAATTTCATGTATATACGGTCATTTTTTAGAGTCACACCAGAAACAAAAATCGATTTTGAGTAAAAATTGTAAAATATTTATTGTCAATTTTTACTTTTGACCTCACCAAAGTACTAACTAGATTTACTTTCCTATGCTAAGTGATGCTGTTGGAATAAATCAAAGCATTTTTACTGTCGCAAAAGGTAATGACAGACACAAAATAACACTTATCGTTGTAAAATAAATTTATCAATATATTCATCGTGCTTCTCTCAGAATCTAAAATGTATTAATATTTTGTTTAAACTATAATAAGCATACTTTAAAAAGTTAGGACAATGTAAATTTAACACATAGTATAAATCTGTATTGAATATTGATAATATCAATGAAAAAAAACCAGTTGTCATCTTACATTAATTTTATATTAAATATTATACCTTTAAATTTGAGTCTTAATATATTATATTTGTATTGATGGGTATTGAAAATAATCAATAATTTTGTTTATAAAAAATGTGTTTAGTTTAAAATGCCAGCAACCAAAATTCACTCAAAAGATGATTTATTGGAGACCGGAAAACCAAAATCGACGACTATAAATGTTAACCGTTGTTGCAGCCCAGCGACTTCTATGGAAGACGATTCCGAACCTAAAGATGTGGAAACGTGCGAATGTTCATCAGTTCCCATGCGATTAGAAGAAAATGTTATATTGAGAAGCATGGTGGCCAATCGAGGAATGATACACGTGAGTGTCATTATTAAACTGTAATATTTTTCTAGGTTGGGTACTAAATTATAATATACAAATACGATTTATGTTGAAATGTAAGGAGATAAAATATATCATGCTTAGGTTTTTAATGGAGTTATCTCATGAATAAAACCATTTTAAAAATTAATGTGGGTACCTACGTCCTACATTGTGGCGTGCTCAGGAATTTTCAATGGGGGAAGGAAGATAGATATTATAAGCATAATAACAGGGTTGTGGTTTTATAGCACTTAAAATTGTAAAAATATGTACCCTATATATAATATATTATAATATAACCTAATATTACTTTAAAGTTTAAACATCGCTAAATATGTGCTAAAAATATTCAAGGTTAAAAACAAAATATGCAAAAAATAGAATATTTTGAAACAAAGTTTTATAAGTAGGTTGTAGATATCACTGATACGAATGAAAACGTGACAAAGAAAAAACCAAAAAAAATTTAAAAATTTATACGAATTCCCCCCCTACCCCCCTAATCACCAAGAGAAAAATGTACCAATTGTCCTCACATGTTAATGTATACACAATTACAATATTTAGCCTGTAAAATAGGGGAGGTAAATATACAAATAATAAATAAATTATGACGAAAGTTTTTAATAAATAATTTAATTATAATACTTAGTGGCTAATTATGTTTTGTTATAATAATTGCTAACAGATTTTACAAAATCGAATCTACTTATATTTTTGTTTTTGTATTTATTTATAAAATCCTCTATTCTGGCTATGCGTTTTGGTAAAATCCTCGTTTTGCATCAAGTAGGCTATTATTATTAATACAATTTTTTTTATCCATCTTATTTGTATAATATATTATATTTAATACAATATAATACATATAATTTCAATCATATGAATTTGATTCTATCATTTTATACTATTTTACTTTATTTTCATACAAAATTTTGAATTTTATTTATTATTTGTATATTTACCTCATCTATTTTTCGGGCTATATATTGTAATCGTGTGTATATTAACACTTGAGGGTAACTGGTACATTCGGTTGAGGGCAACTGGTATATTTAATTGAGGGCAACTGGTATGTTTTTGAAAATCCCGATAACAGCTGGGGGGGCAACTGGTCAATATTCAAAATTAATAGTGGTGCTGGTACAAAAGACACAAATAAGGGGATTTGTGGGACAATGTAGGGATATAACCCCTTAACCCCCCTCTCTGGGATCCCACTGTATCTACAGGCTACCCACTAAACAGTCAATGGCTAACATATATTTATGTTACATCATTGCAATGTCAATAAAACATTTTGTGGATGTTTTGTTATAATTGTTTCTTAATAATAAATATTAATTTATGTTCCCATACAACTATAATAATGTACATAAGCGCAACTAGAGCTTGCTTAAGGAAGCCTATAAGCACTAAACACGAAATTCTGAGATTCATTATTTTTCATTTGGGAGGGCTAAGGAATTTATTTTTTTTTTTTTGGGGG
>PVMI01033069.1:427-13076 GCA_008528875.1 Aulacorthum solani | reverse complement strand
CCTGCGTCAAGGGTGTTTGGAATCTTGAGTTTGTCGAGTTCCTCTGCGTACTGGAAGTGTCCTGTGAGGATATGGTTGACTGATAGTTCGGTACCGCAGGTAGTACACATAGGTTTCCTATTATATTATCATCAATTTCTAGTTAAAGTTGAGTATTGGGCACTGTTATAGTGTAACGAATGTGTTAAATTTGAACTCAATGATACATCATTGCATATTACACGAAAAACGGTTCTGAGTGGTGATACCGTCAGCCTCTATTTACAAGGATAATAAAAACCATTTAAATAAAGTATAATATTATACAAATTAAACCTGAAGTATCATTCATTTAAAAAATATAACAATCTAAGTTTTTAAAACGTATAATTTACAAATATAATACAATGTAGATATCTACAAAAGTACAACCATTGACACCTACTACATTGCACCGTAGCATATTTTAAGGAGTACTATTTAGGCAATTCATGTGACATATAAATTAATACTGTATCTATGTGTGAACAATAAATTATTTCATGGGATTTCTAAAAAAAAATAATGGTTATTTTAAGGTCATTTTAAATTGAAAATTGAAAATAGACTTCCTAAGAAACCTTAGATATTTTATCAATGAACTCAAACATGTATATAACATTTTAATCGAATATTCCGATATATATATTCCGCATGTGTAATTTACCACCGCTTATTGGTCTAAAACGTATGAAAATATGCAGCCTCATTAATATATCATAATAACTGAAGGTACAAAAGAAAAAATTGTACCGAATCTCTCGTTTCACAAATTAAACAATATCATTGAAAGCTAATTATTATTATGTTTCCATGGCAATTGAACGATGAGATTGTCATTCAAATGAAAATAAAAAACCGTTGAAATGGTCCAATAATAATTTTTTCTACTTTAAATTCGAACTGCAGGCAGAAATACAGGTAGACAAAGGATATCATGGCTACAAAATCTCCTGGCCTGGTTTAGTATGACATCAATCGTAATATTTCGTTCATAATTAGAAAGAGAAACAATATTCAATATGATATGATTTCCAACATACAAAACGCATAGGAACTTCAAGAAGAAGAAGAAATTCAAACAAACAGAAACGTCACTACAAGAGCTGTATTTAAATTTTTCAAAATTTTATTTTTGCATAATGTAGCTTAACGATGCTGTAAGCAATCTTTATCAGAATTTGAAGTTCATTCGAAAATATGTATACTGAAAAATTCAATGACATTTAAAACTGGGGTTGAAATAGCAATCTACAAGTGTCACCGCAATATATATGTAAAAAAATATTGGCAATGTATAATTTTTTTTGTACCAACGCATACAACGTTATTCAAATGAAGAGAAAATCGCAGTTTCGTTTTTCGAAAAACCATTTTTCTACTCTAAATTCGAACAAACAAAGAGGTCACTTTCAAAATTATTTTATGTCACTAGACTAGCTATATTTAAATTTATCAAAATTTTATTTTAGCCTTATACTAGCTTAATGATGCTGTAAGCAATCTAGATTATATTTGGAATTCCCTCTGAAATATTTTTAATATAAAATTCAATAATATGTAAAATTTGTGTTGAAGTAGCTATCAACAAGTACTACTGCAATACATATGTGAAAAAAATATTGACAATGTGTATTTTATTTTGAATCAACACATAGAGCGTCATTCAAAGAAGAGAAAAACATAGTTTCTTTAAACGAAAAACAATTTTTCTACTCTAAATTCGAAAAAACAGAGATTTCACATACAAAATGGTTTTATGTCACTACACTAGCTGTAACTAAATTTTTCGAAATTATATTTTTCCCAAAATGTAGCTTAAAGATGCTTTAAGCAATCTTTAACAGATTTGATGTTCATTCGAAAATATTTATATTAAAAAATTTAATAACATGTACAATTTGTGTTCAAATAGCAATCTACAAGTATCAACGCAATACATATGTGAAAAAATATACCTATCTACTGTTTTGTGACTAAATAATTGTACATACAAGTCAAATTTTCATAAAAAATATTAATTTTATACTTCTAGAAGTTTTCTATTTATTTAATAATTTTGAATTATCCTTTTGTAAATATTTAATAATTATTAACAACAATTATGAAGAGAGTACATGACCAAAACTATTAAACTGAGTATATATAATTACAAATATAATGAGTTATAAAATATTTGCATAGGGTGGATCAGACAAAGTTTTATTCAACTAGTGTTTTTAGATATTATATTGTTGTAGGTCTTACTGTACCATGTATAACTATCACAATTTAATGGTGGATGTGCATTTGATCTTTTTTGTAGTTATAGTGATAGTTGAATGGTAGAATTGAATTTTATTTTGTAACTTCTTAATTGTTGTTGTTGCATTTAGTATTTACATATATTTAACTATTTTTTTTGTGGTTCCTGTTTTTTTGAATACAGACTCTATAAAAAAAATGTCGTTGTATTAAACATTTTTATTTTAAGGCAACTGTTTTTAATTAAATACTTTCAGAATTTAGATTATACATGTAATATCAAGAATATTATACCGTTAGAGATGAAGACGCGCGCGGTTTTTTGACATTTTTGGAACACTCTCTGATTCGAGTATTCGACTGCTTAATATTTGTTCTGTTAGAGTTGAGTTAACAGTGCAAAACGTTCGAAAGCTCTATTAGCTAGAATATTGTCCTATAAAATTCCATAGAATTCAAAAAACATGAACAATTTACCAATAAATTTATTGCACATATCTCATAAGTGTATTATATAATAGTATATACTGCAAGTTTGATATAGTTGTCGAAGCACTTTCCTACAATATATTTAAATGTTGTCATAACTCTGTTGAAGTGAGGTTAGGCGAATTGGGGGGCTTGAAGTTGGGCCCCCATTGATAAACCTGTTTTAACTTATGAACGATGAAGTTACAAATTCTCAAAAATTGATTACAAAAAGTTACAAATTAAAGAATTTTAGTTACAAATATTTTGGAAGTATCGAAATGAAGTTTAGTTAATAACTTCACACGTAAGAAATTCATTCAATTATTTCTAGCCCAAAAACACATCATATATAGGTTTTGTAATTATCTGTGTTAAAATATTTCTTTTTCTCATTTTAATGTATGGGCATGTAATGTATAGTTAACATATTTAATAAACCACTATACAAATTGCAAAGAAAAAATAAAACATTCAAAAGTTAAAACAAAATGATTTATTTGTATTATAAAAAAATTATCATTTCAAAACAATATTATAAAAAAAAAATTCATATTTGATTTTGATTGAAACTGGAACTTTACAATCTAAACTTATAATAGTTACCTATATAATTATAAATACAAAGCTTATAGTGTTAGGTTTTGGTACAAATACAATAATAATAATCATAATGATAGAAAAACACGTTAAATGTCGTCATTATTCTATTATTTCATAAAATATTATGATGTAAAAAATAATACTAAAATAATAAGTAAAACTACTATTTAATTCAGACGTACGTGTTTAAGTCTTTATTATTTATATTTGGGTGATTAAGGCACGTTCAACATCACATTAACATAACATATTATTTATATATTTTTTTAAGTTAGAATTTTTTTTTAATAGACAAATTTAATGCCGGCATTTCTATAATGCCGTTAATGACACCCTGTAAAATCAGTTCTGTAATACGCCTAACAAAAATTATGATCATTAAAATTACATTTATGAGTAAAATCATTCAAACTTACTTTAATACTTTTAAACAGGCTACATATAAAAAAAGAAAAAAAGAAAAATTCACAAATAAAAATTATTTAAAATAGAAATTTTTTTTCCAATACTCACTACAATATTATACTAATAAGTACATGCTTAATATGCAATATATCTTAATATTATAATCGAGTGCAGGTCTGCTTGTTAAAATATATTGTACTATATGTGAAAACTTTATTGTTTTTGTCATTAATCGGTTGAATTGATAAAAAATAAATAAATAAATAGATTATTATAAATATATAGGTACTATACATAGATATATTAATATCCTATGATAGTTTAATATATACAAAACTAAAAAAGAAATGCACAACAAACATTCATATGCCTTAAATGAAAATATTTTATACATAAACTGTTGAGTTAGAAAAGTTGATGGAACGCAGAAGTTAAACTGATGGAATTACAGACTTGACAATTTCGGTTTGGTGTTCAAATAGATCATCTCATCTATATTTAAAAAATTTTAAATGAATCCCGAAATACCTTCCTCATCAGCATTTTTTTTTTTTTTGTAAACAACAGTTTATACATAAAACAATTTACGTTTAAGTTTTAAATAGTCTAAATATGCTACTAATTATTGTTCATAATATATATAATTAAACATACATGCATGCAAATTACATTAAATTGTTTAAAACTGTTTGAAAAATCGAGACGTTCATAATTAAGATTTGTGTTAAATTTGAGCAACAATTATGATATAATAATAAAAATTTGAAATGTTAAGTAAAACACACATTGTTTATTCTCTGAGGATAGATTCAAGTAAGAAAGTCGAAGGAGATCTATTTTTGAGTATACATATATATCTATATATTTATACATATTATAATATGTTATATTATACGCATAAGTATATAGATATATATCTAATAGAAATAAAATAATAATAATAATATTAGGCGCCGTGGTCTAGATTATCTCTCAACACATAAAATATAACTATTACAGCACACACACAGTACCGGACCTTAAACATTTTTTATAGTCCGATACGCTCATACCGATTACAATAATTATTGTAATGAATAATAAAAATAATAATAATATAATAATAACAATAAATATTTATCTTAAATAAACCTTAAACAAAAAGGTACGTGTATCTACGTGTAAATATATAATAACTAGACTATATTATCATCATCATCATCATCATCATGAATAATAATAATATTATAGAATCCAAATCGTTTTTTGTTAAAGATAAAAAACTAGAATAAAAATAATAACAACGGAGTTTCTCGCAGAGCGTCCACGAGAATAGGCGAAGACGAAAAAAAAAATTATGTGGATTGATCCGGTAACTATTGATTTCCTTTGGGAATACGATTAAAAAACCTATAATAACATTATATTGTTATATGATAATATCATCTCGTCGACGACAAAAATCATTAAAGGTCGACTTGTGACATAATAATAATATAACATAATATTGTTTGCACATATAATTATTATAATAATGTAGTAAGTGTCTGTCTGTCTGTCTGTCTGTCTGGCTGTGTAGACTGGTCGGCGGCGGTGGCGGCCTTATAGGCACCAAAAATATAATACACATATATATATATATATACATTTAGTCATCGGCGCCTACAGTTTGACCGAAAGCCGCGTGGAGGCGGTGGCGGTCGGGTCCGACGCGGCTGCAGCGTTCGCGGACTTGGACTTCGAGCCCTTGCCGCCGCCGCTGCTGTTGCTGTTGTTGTTGTTGTTGTTGTTGTTGTTGGCCGCGGGCGGAGACGGCAGCGTGTCCGAGGCGACGCTGCCAGAGTGGCTGTTCCGGCTGTACCAGTCGGCCACTATGCCGCTCTCGGTCGACTGGCTGGAACACTGACTGGTCTGCCTGGCGCCCTCGCTACTCCGACAGCTGGCGCCGCTGCTGCTGCTGCCACTGCTGCTGTTACTGCTGCCCGCGCTGCTGCTGCTCACCGATATGATCGAGTGCGGCCGCTTGGCGATCGACTCCAGGTCCGAGGGCAAAGCCACTATCGAGTTCCGGAACCTTGGGGCAGCTGGAAAAAGAAAATGCCGATGTTTAGCTTCGTGGTTGACGGTCACAGCGGTTTCGTCGGGAAATGTGACGAGACATACAGTAGGCACTCGATAGTATAATAATATGATGGTACGGAGGTCGAATGGGATGGTAAAATATCCAAGAATCGGTAGATTTCGAAATCGTGAAGTCGGTAGTGCTAAAATATGGACGGTGGGTTAATTTTTCAGGCCAAGTATAAGTATAAGTATTACACACATAGGTAATATACTTGCAAAGCTCGTATGAAAAGCCTTGTATACATTTTTATTGGTCGCTGCACTACAGGTTATAAAATACATCGCTGTATTTAGTTTAATAAAAAAGGAGGTGCTTGAAGTAGGGCGTCCAAAAAAATGTTTGATTTCAAACAATTCGTATTCAGAAGGAAACCCCGTTCGGCATATAGCCGATATGTATATTAATCATCTACAGACCGGGTCATAATAGTTAGTATAAGTACCAAACAGTCAAACTCACTTTTACTGAGCTGCGCGAACGTGATGGATCGATCGTTTATTTGATCCGCACTCGGCCGGATGTCCAAACAGGGTTTGTTGCCAATTCCCATAGAAGACATTTCCGCCAGCCTAACCTCTGCAATGAATAACAATGTGTGAGTATAAAATATTATTTTATTATTGACCGATATAGGTGCGGGCGGTACGCGACAGTAATTTGTCATTATTATATTGTACGCACAAAATATATCGGCACAATATAAAACCGACCGTACCTATAACAATCGTTTTAGGATGAAAAGCGTTACGTATAACACTCTTATTACTAGCTTTAGTTCCGGTACGTACCTCTGTTTCGTAACGCCTGTTTCCACAGTAAATTGGACAACTCGTCGGTCCACGACTGTTTGATGTCCTCTGACATCGACACCAAAGTGTACGTATCTCCCGGCTTGCGTTTCCGGAACCATATTTCGAATTTGGTGTTGCTGTCGCCGACTTTGGCGGTGAACCCGATGTCACTTGTTTTTATACTGTTCTTGTACACGTACAAGTCCAGATTCTGTAACAGAAAAAAAACATGTATGAAATAACCGTTCGATTATTATATAAGGCGACGGGCCAGTTATAACCAGGTAATGACCCACACAGTCGATCGGGTAACGTCGGTAACAACGGTAACCGGAATTCGATGAGCTATATCAACCGCGCTCGGTTAAAGGCGGGTTGGTCGTTCTCCTCTATCGCGTGTACTCACCGTTTGGTCGGGGAATCGTCTGGCCTTGCTGAACAGTATGAGCTCCTCGAACAGGAACACCTGTCGCAGGCACTTCTTGCCTTTGCCCTGCCACACGAGGAACTCGTTCTGCCGCAAAAGTCGGCCTTGCTCCTTCAGGTTGACGTCGCACTCCCGGAGCGAGTCCATGGCCAGCAGATCGTTGCCGTGTCGCAACTGGAACCTGACCATGCTCTCGGCAAGCCGGAGGTGTTCCGTGTCACCTTTGGCCATCTTCATGAGCTGCTGCAAGAGCAGCGCATACTTGCCCATCCTCTGCACGGGCTTCAACAAGTAACTGGCCAAGTCCATTCGGTCGCGAAGTTCAATTTGTTTTGCCTGAAACACCGTATTGGCCAAATGAGTATACGAAGATAACATTTTACGAGATATACATTTATTCGTCAAAAGTACTGGCGAAAAAACGATAAAATAAACACATCACACCAACCTTAAAGAATGCAGAACCATACTCGGACATCAGCGAATCCGAATTCGGTTTGTTCTTGTTGTACAGCGCGTACAAGTAAAATTTTTTTTCCTGTAACAAAAAAAAAAAAAAAACATGACTCGATCAATATCAACAATCATAATATTATCACATCGACATGCGTTCGGTCGAAAAAGTGCAACAGCGATAGGTTTCTTAATATTCGCATACCTAATATTATTTCTGTGAGGTGTCTATATCTTGTACTTACGTGTTTTAGAAAAGATTCTCCCACTTGCAACGGACAGTTCTCGTGTCTCTCCAGCTCCTTGAGGAAGTGTTGGCTGTGAAACTCGTAGATCTTCTCGATGTTGCCGAAAATGACGTTGCGTTGGCCTCGCAGGGCTTGCGGTATGTCTTCGTTGAGCAACATCGGGACGTAGTTCTCTATGACGTATTCAAGTGACTTGACGTAATCCCGTTCGGTCTGTATCATTTCTCTCATGATCAGCTTGACGGTCCTGCGAAAATAACCACACGCACCGTTACCGATTTGTTTCATTTCGTTTACCTCCTCGAGCGCTATTCTAATAATAAGATATTTTGTACACGGTACTCACTTTTGTAACTTAAGTGTCTGCGTGCCGCAATCCATGTTCAACTGTAGGTTGGACATGTAGTGCAGATGACTGTTGACGGACAAAGGCGGCAGACTTTGATTTTTACTGCAACCGAGATCGGCACAATTAGTGTCGTCGCTCTCTTCATTACTGTATAAAAGGAATAAATTAGGTATTTAAAAATATTATCGAGTTTCGGTTAAAATTGTATATATAGCCATATAAGTTTGGTTTTAAAAAAAATTGCTGTTTTATTTTTATAAGTTTAACCGTACGACGTCTGTTCTTATCTGTGAAACGATAGTACGACACGTTACAAGTGAAATAAAATAAGTACTCAAATTTATTTATTAAATATTTCTCAGAAAAAAGATTACGCTTGCTACTATCTCATAAAATGTGTCATTGATCCACTGATACAACAATATTGTCTTTTTAAATTGTATTATTTTAATTCCATATGGTATGTATATAGATATATAGATATTATGTATATAAAATATGAATATTCTATTATAATCAATATTTGGGCTTTAATACATTTAGGCTTATTGACTTAATAAGCTCTAAAAACCTAAATAATGCGTAAAATATGCTCTAATAAGCAAAAACCTTAAAATATATAAAAGATATGCATAACATTATTTTAGATTTAGAATCTTATAGTATTTCAAGTACTTTTATTTGATTCCCGATATTGGTTAAGCTATCCAAAATAAAAAAAACTCACATTCTAGATGTCCCTAAACCTAGTCGCAATTTAGTTTAAACCATCAATCCGGAAAAAAAAAATTATGGTTCTATAATTAATAGTGATTACTGATTAGATATTGTTGAATTTGCGCCAACCTTTTTTTTTAAAAAAAAACCTTAAAATATATATAAAATATGCATAACATTATTTTAGATTTAGAATCTTATAGTATTTCAAGTACTTTTATTTGATCCCCGATATTGGTTAAGCTATCCAAAATAAAAAAAACTCACATTCTAGATGTCCCTAAACCTAGTCGCAATTTAGTTTAAACCATCAATCCGGAAAAAAAAATTATGGTTGTATAATTAATAGTGATTACTGATTAGATATTGTTGAATTTGCGCCAACCTTTTTTTTCTCGAAAATCATGAATTCAAAAAAACAATACCTCTTATTTTCATCGCTCCCTTCAGTCGTGTGTGAGCAGCTTAGTTTTTCCTCGTCTTCTTCATCATTGTAAGTCCAATTGGCAGACGGGATATGACTGAGCGCGAGCCGGTCTGTCTCGCAATAAAAGTTCTCTTCCGTAGAGCCTACCCAGCCACAGTGATGGTTGTCCGTTGTCGTGTTACCATTTGTTGTATGGTGCTCCGGTGCGGACGTCCTTCGGGGTGGCAGGGGAGTGCTGGTCGGGAATGTTTCCGGTCCCAACAGGTGCTTCAGTTGGTCGTTGGTCTCTTCGCATCTTACCATGGCCACCTGTTTTCAAAAATAAAAACCATACCATTACAAAACACTGTTTGCTGGAATATGTTAAGAAAACAATGATAACGATGACAAGATCGCATTACCTTGCACTGTTTGATTAGTTTATCATTGTTGAGCTTGTTGGCCAACATCATCATCTCCGAGAAGTGTTGAGCAGTAGGAGATGGATGTGCCATTAAGTATCTTCGTAGTTCTTTAATGTTACGTGTGTCGTGCTTTTCGGATATGTACTTCATACATTCCAAAGCCCAATCGTAAGCCTAAGAAAATAACATTAACATTTAATATTTTTGTTGTAATGCAATATGTTTGGTTAAAACTTTTTATTTATTTATAAAACAATATATTTACAATCTATACAAACATGGCATAATAAGTAAATCTGACAATGACATTTAAGATTAGAATAGGAAGGCTCCCAGTGGTGCCACCTAATGAGTTTAAGTTAATATTTTTATGCTTTTAGCAGGTATACAAAAGGCGATTACCTTTTTAACCTGGGCATGAGAGTGGTAGAAGATAGTCCTAGATTAATTAATAGATTGGAATGCGAGTGAAGTTTTGAATAGAATTTGATGTAATGAGATTTGGCCAGGTCGTTGAGGGTTAGTAGATTCAGGTCTTTGTACACATTTTTATTGGTTTCATACCAAGGGTCAGATGTTATTAAATGTAGTTGATGTTATAAATAATTATACAAATTATTCAAAATGAGATTCATGCAGCTAATTCTTTTCATTTTTACAGTCAATCTATGTACTGTGACTGATACCGTGATAACGGTTTTGACTATTTTATATTATGTTTTATTGCCTATATTATAATAATCTATATATATTGAAACTTCATTAGATCTTTTATCCATCTCATGAAATAAATAAATAATAAATCTCACAAATAGATAATATTTATAAAATCATAACCCGTTCAAATATTATATGATAATTTTACCTATATGCTTATATTATTATAACCTATTTACCTTATCGAGTAAGTAAAAACAGCGCGATGTGTCTTCGAGTCTTTCACGAGTCTCTTCAAGTCGATCACTAAAACCCCTCAGATGCTGCTTTAGAGATTTGGCCAGATCTTTTAGACTGGTACCATTGCTGCATTGGCCTGCTTCTTCCAACAAATCTCCAGCTTTGTCGAGATTTTGCTGTAAACAAAAAATAAGAAATTCCGTTAATACTAAGAATACACCGCTAAAATTATATATAAATAGAACATGTACTTTTTTGTTTTTCAACTAATTAGAAATATGACGTATTAGAATTAGACGCAATAAAAATAGTCATGCACAAGCAATTTATTGTTTAATCAATAATTAAGTTATTTGTGCTATTATCATAATATAAAATAGTATTTTGAAGAATATCATCGATAATGCGAAACTAATTTTCACATAAAATATATCCAATAATTAGCTACTTAATTTAAAGTTTTTTTCAGTAAAGAAACACATAACAATAAAATATAATTATTTGCGCACACATCCATTTTGATATTATAAATTACTTCAAGGTTGAATCATATATATGTAGTGTTTAAGAAATGACCAAAAATAATTTTTAGTATTATTAAAATATGAAATTCGATAGTAAAAAGTAAATATAAATTTAAAAAAAATCAAATAAAAAATGTAAAATGTATCTTCATATTATTATTATATGACGTAAACACATACAATGTTTTAATAACATACACGTCATATATATTGGTTGTAACACTAAATAAATTTTTTGAGAGTATATTTTTAAAATCGTTTTTATTGTTTGTTGTTAAAACACAAATGTGATGAAATTCCTCCAACAAGGCTACACATTTTGCACGAAAATGTGTCTTGTGAAAATCTACAAAGCCAGAAAATTCAACAATCGCCTTTCGCAATAATAATTATAATACTTGGTTAAATGAACAATAGACTTAATAGAAATCTTATACTATGGGTATGGATACCATGATAGTTATTTTATTAAAAACCTAAGTTATTAAATTGAAAAAAAAATGACTGACAACATTTTATAAACTATGTTCTTGTCCATAAACAGTCGAGTCTCGTAACTCGAATCTCAAGGGGAATAAAAATAAATTCGAAGCTATGGCCAAAATTGACTTTGGTGCTAACTTTACACTAGTCCTCCTCACATTTTTTTCATATAATACCAGATCGAGTATCAGACAACCCACTTACAATTACCTACTTATAGAAAATGAGCTATACAGCTTATTTATCCAATGCAGTAATTTAGACAAAGTGGGGATTCTAACTTAACACACATAAATATCTCCCGGAACTTACATAACATAGATTAAACCTTTTTGGAAATTTATATTAGTAATTAAATGTGTTAAGCATTAAATACAGCCTGTTTTCAGACTAATATTTTAGTGCGTAAGACAATGACGAAAACAAAAATTCTCGTTTTATATACAGCTGGTACAGGTACACACAAAGCATCGATTAATCAATTCTATTTTGCAAACTGCGCACATTTAAGTGCAGTGCTCCAAAAACCGCGTTACTCAGCAAAACATTATACACTACGGTTTAGTTAGAAATTATTCGTGTTGTGGTGGCCCCAGGCCTGGTTACATTTCACGTCAAAAAGTTTTGGAATTAGGTTATTTAGAAACTTACACATCTTGTAGCTTTAATTTAAATATAGGTACTAGTCGGAAACTGAAGAAAAAAAATATCTTTAATTAATGTAAACAATGTGGTAAAATCACAGTGTAGGTATTTCAGTATATACCTATGTATGATATTTTTGTATCATTTATGAGTGGAGCAGTAATGATAGACATACACGAGAAAAAATCAAGCAATATTCATATGTAGATTTGGGTCGTGTGAAAATATTAATACAACACCTTATTGAAATAAATTATTTACCCTGTGAATAATGCAGATACTAATCATAGTTTAACAGCAATGAATTTTACTTAGGACTGTAGATGTAGACCAGTTCGATATTTCGCAAACATGCATATTTTATAATATTTAATTACCATGTGTACCTAACAATTCGTTTTTGAGATTTTACCGATCTCAATGTACTTACGTACTTGCAGTG
>PVMI01033061.1:0-17481 GCA_008528875.1 Aulacorthum solani | reverse complement strand
TAATAGGTAGGTAGGTAATGGATTTGTTGAGAAATTAGACATTTAGACTGCGGTATTGGAACCCGAGTATTACAGTACAATATATAGTACGTAGCTGCGGTGTATATAATATTAAAATATCATCTCAATAATAGATAGGTACCTACTACCTGTACAACATAATATATTATTATGACTCAGGCGCCACGATTATCGGGATGTTACACCGTTGCACACGTTTCCTGATGGCCAACTCTTTATAGTGACGTGTCTTCGGCAAGTAACAGCTACTATATTATACTGTTTAATAAAAAATGTCTGGCCAAACCATGGCCAGGAAAAGAACTTCTCGGACATCTGTGGAATAATATTATTAATCATCACTAATCAGAACGTGAAAGTCGCTCGTGCCCGTTTCGTCGGCGTGTCTATACCGTTTCCTCTGTATTGCATTAAGTATTCGGGGCGTAATCGTCAGGCAAATGGGAGGAAGGGGGTATGCTTTTCAGCCGCCAAGTATTTATTTGATATTAGTATTTAGTGGTAACGATGGGCCCAAACGAAAACCACACATCATCCATATAAATAATCGCAAAAAGGATAATATTATATGTGTCACATTATTATAGTCCGCAGAGCCGCTGGAAATGACGCAATACGTATACCTATCATGCCCGAAAACGGCAACTGGACGTCTTAGCGGCCGCAGTGTTGCACACATATCAAGCCCTGCTCGACTTTTTTATCATTATTATTATTTTATTTCGTTTTAGAATATAATTCAATGATAATAATAATTTAATATACCTATAATAGGTATGGGTCGCGCCGGACAGTGAAAGTCCTTTCCTTTGCCACATAATAGCCGGTATACATAATATTATATTATATGAATCTACCTACTGCACAGCGCACATGTAGGGTTACATATTATTATTATTACATTATCATGATACAATTATAATATCCGTAAACCGTTTGTTTACAATCATCGAATTTTAATACATATTACATTATATCTTCAGATAGAATTCTCAACTCTTTAGTTCGCTCGTTCGTTTCAAGCGACAAAAGACGATTTATATTCGAAAGATTTTTCTCGACCATAAAATATAATATAATACCTAACGAAATATAGGCATGCTTAAGCGCCCATAATATGTATGTACAATTAATGTTTACCAACGCAAGTGCTGTTATCGAAAGCATTTCGCTTTCACTGTATTATGCGACTATTAAAGGTATTAATCAAAGCGCAAACATTGAGCGTAATAGTATATATATATATATATATATACGAGTACATTGTACATATATACGTATTAAATACATAGTAATTGATAATTTTAGTATTCAGGTCGAATTCAAATCCCGTGCACTGTATTATATGTTATAGTGTAACGTGTATTATACTATTATTTTAAGTGCTAAGTGCCCAAGTGCGTATTATACTGTTCGTGTGAGTGCGTTTGACCTAAATATTATTACTGTAATTTATATTTTGATATCTTCCGTTTACGAAAAAACATTATGACATGCGATTATCACCGCCGAGCCGACGCTGTCAGAACGGTTCAAATTAATAATAATCCTTCGGTCATTTTTTAGCCAGCGAGCCCTCTGGTACCTATAACGCACACATTTGTTATACATTTGCGATACGTGCATATTGTGCACGTCGTGCATTTCGGGTGAAAGGAAAAGTAACCTTGGAAAAAAAATAGATTTTTAAATCACGACGTACCTACAAACTTGCCTATATTTGTTTTTAATTGCACTACATATCTGTACATGCGCGCGAGTACTACAACTGTTCTGTTCGGGTTTTCGTTGATTAGCAACAGCAACAATATCGTTATATTGTAATTTCATTTCGTTATTATAGATCCGCGTCATATTATAGGTACCTATCTGATATCATTATAATATGGTAGTTACGCGGATATCGGTTATTCGAGACACCATGAACAATCGTGTTCCTGAATCATTGCAATGGTTTTATATACCAACTATGTAATTTTAAGGTTTTTTTAATCACTATGTACTTGATCTCTCAATGGCATTTTTCCTAACCTATATAGTAAAGCTATGATATTGTAGGTACACGATTTTTCAAACATTATAACGCAATAGCAATACTTCGAAAATTTCGTCCAATGACCATAATAATATATTATTATTACTCTCTACATGATACAAACAAATTATTATACTTAATTAACCATTTTTAACTTTTTAAATAGGTTCCTATCATTTTATAACTATTTGAAAGTAAGATGTCTGTAATAGAAACATTTTAAGTTTAAATTATTTAAACGAGTACCTAATAGTGTTCATTTCCACAATTTCCACTTTAGTCGGACGCACTATTGTTAGAATTAATAGTTATATCCATTTAAACTTTTAAAATTTGTAACCTAAAATCATTTTGAAAAAGTTCCAGCAGGATCATTGTTTTGATTAATAATAAAATACATATTAAAATCACATTAAATGGGAATAATTCAATATGTGGTAAACAATCTGACTATTGACCTTCGAGAAGTTGTCCTTGAAATGTTACCAGACTTTTCTAGAACTTACTGCACATTCAATTAACTGTATGGAATTAAAATAATTCATTATCAAGATCTAACAGGAAATTTTTAGATTACAGTTTGACAGCTTTGGAGGGAATAATAAAGTAAAAATAAAAATGTCAATGTTTTTTTTCACTACAAATCAGTATGATTTAATCTTGGTTAACCGATTAAGCGTTTATTTATTTAAAAAACACATATAATTTATTATCAATATTAAATTGTTATGTAATGTGATTTTTCTTTTCTTATTTGTATTCATGTGTATGATTTCATGGCCATTTATCCTTAAAGGTCGTTAAATTTTGTTTTAATAATTCATTTTTCACATCTTTTACATCATCGAATTCATTCATATTATTTGTGTTTCCGCTATTATAATGAATAGTACATCAAATGTACCTATATATTATATAAGTCGTTAATACTGTTTTTTGGTACTATATATTTATCAAATTTTATTGAGATGATAGGTATGACAAATTTTACTAAAGTGCTTGATAAGTGTTCAAGTGATATAATATTTTGTAGATGTGAAACAGTTTTGGGCTCAATAATTACTCACAATCGGAAATTCGAACTTTTTACTGCAATGGTCAGATTTAGTTCTTTTGCTTTCGTGGCAGATTTCCAACTAAGCACCATACAGTAGCCCCAAGGTTTGTCTATTTCTAACAGATACAGCTGCAACGACGTAACTATGTTTATTATAATAATACAGGTAGGTACTTACTCGGGGTAATATTATGACTTTGAAGTTTGAATTGGTATTGAATTCGAACGTGAAGCAATATTGGCAAAGACCAAGTGTCGTCGTTCGATCAATTATTTAACAAATCGTCCGAAGCGATAAAACTGTTAAGCCATATGTATAAAACGTAAGTAATATAATGGATATAATAGTGCATATTATATTATTATTATTATTATTATTATACAGCCGTTCGTTTTATTTTTTTTAATACAAAATAGTTGCGTGTACCTATACAATATAATATAATGCAAAAATCGATTAATATAAGTCGTTTAGATTTCGGTCAGCCCCACCGCGTGCGTCCCCGGGGCACAGCTAGGATTCTATGAAAACTATTAAATAGTAGTCGACCGACCGACTGCTGCGGCCGAAGGTTGCACAGCGGCACGTCGCGGCGGACACACACGTCGGTTGCACATTCGTATTTTTCGCACCTCGATCCCATCAGCCAGCTATATTACACTACCGAAACACACTTCTTATACGCAAACGATGGTTGTACTTTATAGTTCATACGTACCGCCGTGTCATATAAGTATCTGGTATATTATAAATATAACTCGTGAATAGTAAGAGTATATTATATAAATATGTTTTTGAATTGTTCAAGGGAAACGTTGTATACGTCTCAGTCGAATATTGTTGTTTTTTTTTTTTTAGAAAACATGCACCTATCGTATTTACGGTTTAGAGTCTGCCGAATGATTTTTGACGTTAATCGCTCTTGACAGTTTTGACAATTTGAATCTGTGCAGTGTAGGTATGGACGATGTCGAGTGGTTCGGCACGATCCTCGGTTGATTTCCCTACGACAAACATTGATTTTCTCTATTGTACAGGAATTTCCATTATTATCTTTTACTATAGTTTTGGTACATATATATTATAATATGTCCGATCGTTTTCTACAGTAGTCACTTCAATTTTGTGAAACAAATGATGCTTCGTATTAAGTTCATTGTATAAATAGATGAAATTATATGTCTTAAGCACGAATACATATTGTGATATTATAAAATAATGCATGAAAATACAACGGCTCGGTTTAACACTTTCTAAATGTTTTTTTATTTGTTGTTGCAAATTAAATAAATAAAAAATAAAAAAATATATTCGCATTATACATCATAATTGGTAGTCGATAAAAACATGATTGCATTAGCATTTGGAGGTGGATATGATTATAAAACCCTATTGCAAAGATATAAGAATAGGTAAATAGAAACTAGTTTTGATAATGTACCTTAGATAGGTACTTACTGGCTACTGGTAATGATGAGTGAAATGTATTGCTGGTAAATGGCTTACAACTTTAATACCACAGAATGAAATATATCCCTGAACAATATATGTAACACTGCTCGTATATAGATAACTACTACTTATATCTAAATAAACCAAATTCAAGTAACATAATAGATTTCGTAATTTTCATGTCGTAATAACCCCGTATAGTTATTATATTACTACCTAACTGCATATTATAGGAATTATCAACGTTATGAGATCATTTAGCATTGACCAGTTTTATACAGACATTTTGATCAAAATTATAATAATTATTATCGTTTAAATAATATTTTACGTGTGCCAATGTGCCATTTACTGGTTTAGCTGAATTTTCATAATAACATATTATATAGTGTAAGTATAGGTAATGTAGATATTAAATACATAACAGCTGTTAAAAATTTTCAGTATCTCTGTGTAAACACGTACGTAATATATTTATAGTTGATCCTCTGGGTTTGCTATTTCAAAATACTTTTAATATTTATTTTTTGATCTATTATTAATATAGTTGGATAAGTTATGAAATTATTATACATGTATCTTATCATTGATAGATTTCAAAACTTATACCTAACATTTCAACCTAGTTCCGTTTGTTTTTTTTTATTGAAATATACTTACTCACTTTGGTTTTTAAGTCATTGACCATTGTTTGTACTTAATTATTAATGAAACAAATTATTATTTAGGCTACCTTATAATACCTATCAAATTAATTATTTCATTTAAGTATAACGTTTATATGCCTGGTTACTATAATGTTCATTGTATAATGAAAAATATAATTTAGGATATTATTAATAATATATAAAAGCGAATTATTATAATATTCATAAATATTACATACATATATGGGAAATGTGTTCATAATGAACTATTAGTATTTAGTTACATAAACGAATTGATTTTTCAGCAATATTCTCATATTTCATACTTTATTTTGCATTAAATTAATTTAAGTTTGATCTGTAATTTGCTATACTGGGGATTTTTCAACCTTCGGAATTATCATATTAAATTATATTCATGATGTACTTTAAACTAACTGAAAGGTCAATCCATTCTAGTCACAGAACAATGACTGGTACTTAGAACAATAAAATTGTTGCTTGCAAAATACCCGAGGGTACTTTAAAGAGTTCCTATGTAAATGTATGTTATCTATGTCCATATCTATCGTAAATATAAGCTTTTTGTATACAGAAACTCAAGAACACAGTCATATATGTGTTTCAAAAAATGTTTTCTTCGTATAGAGATATATAATATTTAATACGGGAACATCGTTGCCATCACAATTTACAGTATTGCGATATAAAACTCTGAGGTAATGTATCGTTTTTCACTACCGTAAAAATAATATATTATATTATATTATCATTCTCTGCTAGATATGCTGTATGAGCGACATCTGCAGGCCAATAACAATAAGAGAACCGTATGTGCTTGGATTGCGAAGTCTGTTAATTATGTGCTCATACGAGTTATTTCGACTTATACGCGAGTTCCGATGGTCCGAAAAACATGCTTGACTAATTTATTGGTCTCGTCGTCGTGATAATATTACGTACGTTTAGGTACGTGCACGACAACGGTGACCAAACAGAAAAGCGGCGGAACGAGTGCGCGTGTTCTGTGTATATAATATTAATATGTCGCCTTTTTTTCCTTCGTTACTATTATTATTATTTATATTGCAACTATGATGTATAATAACACAAGTTCCCTCTCCCGCACGCGTTTTTCACTCGGCAAGAGCATTGACCACAAATCATTATTATTATTGTTATTATTCACACAATGTAAAAAAAAAACTGCTATCATAACGCAACGCGCACCGGTACTGAACGGAATATCAATTATTACGGTTGGCCGGACGAGATCAGTTTTTGTAAACGATCGCGGAGTCATGGTTTTTTGGCTTTCGTTACCGACCGGGGCCGGCCAGAGTATGATGACGTATAGCACAAGCAGTGGCAAACGAGGAAAACTATTTTATATAGGTACCTACTCGCGGGACAAACACGGGCGCTCACACCATGAGAAAAAAAACAATATAATATTATAGTAATAATAATATGGTCCGGCGACAACGCCCATTACCTCATGTACTTGTACCACCCGGAGGCTGCTGTGTGGCGAATATATAACACAAACTACGGTCATGACTTTGTGTGTGTGTGCGATTGATATTGCTATATTATCTGTGCAATATTCGCTTGACAGGTGTGTATGTGCGTGCGTGTGTGTGTGTGGGGGGGGGGTCAACTGAGTTTACCGATAGTCCACGGCCACACCCGAAAAGTAAGTATATTTGCTGGACGGGGAGGGGTGCTATATCAAAGGTGAGGGTGTAACTTTCAGGGTGGATCTATGACGAAATAGTCGACGAGTAGGTATACTTATACCGATCGGCGGTATCATTTATTTATGAATAAAAACACCTGCTAAAGTATCATGGGAATTCTCAAAAGTTGTCTCTCGACAATAAGAAAGTAACTTAATCTAATATTTATATTTATCCCAATCGTTATCGCGTGTTTCTTAAACGCATTCCAAGGAAAATACAGAGCAATACGCTAAGGTAATATAAAAGCATATAGGTGATAATTAATTAAACGACAATATTAAGAGTACTTATATAGAGGGACTATGGAGAAACATATTGCGTTCGTTTCTGAACGAAAATTAAAAGGTCAATAACATATAATAGAAAACCAATTATTGTTGTGTAGTTTTTATTATATTTTGATTTCGGTTGGCTTTTAAAACTAGAAATCGTGATTTAATATGACTGAATAGTTAAATACAGTGTCTACATTCGAAGCCTGAGTAGTGAGTAGCCATAATACTCAAGATATTCACTATGATCGTTTATCAAAAACATTATTTTACACTTTAAAGTCATTAATGAAACTAATGGAACGAAACGGTGACTACGGTTTATTATAATACATATGTATACTATTAACATTTTTTTTAGACTCTCTATCCTTCATATTTCTTATGAAATGGTACTTAAAATTAGTTCAAACTACTTATTTTGCCCTGTGTACACCGTTGATCTGCTTATTATGTTTTTTCGCAATTTTCTCGATTGTGTTGCACCAACGCTAGCCAACAACTTGTACTTATTTCAAATTTTCCAAACAGTCAGGTAAAATATGACACGTGCAGAGTGTGTACCTGTGTTTTTTTTTTTATTTCAAAACATCGCGTCGTGTATAATGCCTTCTCGTGTCATTCTATACAGAGACTTCTTTCTAGTACATTGACAGTGATTTAACAATGGGTTATTGGATGTAGAGAGGTAGAAAGAGAAGAAAAACGACAGAATGAATTATTTAAAATATAAAATATGTTTATGTATACAATAATGCACTATATACTGATTTATGTACGTATATTTTACATTTTTTTATACGTGATGGATAATTTATACACAAAAAAGACAATTGTTATGAAAACAACAATGAGGTTACAGAATAGTGGGTCACCATTCGGTAGGTTTCCCTTGAAGAGCATATGATATACACATTACCGCCCCCTTCTCTTTTTAATATTATAGTGTTGTTTTTTTTCTTTGTATCTAAAATAATAAAACTAGAGAATGATTCATTTTTTATATCTCTTTCTATTTTTCTTTTTTTTTTTCATTTATTCGTTGACAACAAAATTTTCAATTACTGAAAATCCAATTTCACGCAGTTTTCAAAGAAAGAACTAAAGAATTTCGCCGACGATTCTATGAGATACTTCTTCTGGGTAATAAGAACTTTAGGACAACTAATTTGACGGGAGAGCATATTATTTAATTATATATTGTATGTATTTTTTACATACATTTAAAATAATGTCCACTTATGAATCACCGCTGCAGCAACGTGTATCCAATCATTCACATAAGACAACGATTATATGCGAGTATTCTGAAAATAATAATAAAAAGACATGTACGTATGAAGGGGACCACAAAATAATGTGTCGAGGTTCATGTAGAGCGTGTCCAAGGTGAACCAGGGGGCTACGCCCTGTTGCGGCTAATGAAAGCCACAAATAAAGCACACACGAACGAAACATGAACATAAAAACCAATATTTACACCTCCGTGTGAGAACTAGGAAACCGTTTCTTTTTAAGTCGTCATAGTGTAAGACGCGTCCCTTTTTGTTGAATACTGTAAACATTGTAATCCATAAATTGTTGTTAAGTTTTCTCTTTTAGATAGCTCTAGTAAGTAGCTTGTAAGGTACCTTGCTATTTAATGTCATAAGATAATAGATGGATGATATTATTTGACATAAAAATATAAAACTAAAATTCAATATGGTTTGGTTTAATGTACCTGCCTATTCACAGGCAATTGTATTAGTACATGTCTAAAAAACCGATAAGAATAAACAAATAAACAACTATAATCAAGTATTGTGAAAAATATTCATTGTTCACGATAATGTTTTCAAAATCTCTGAGATGAAAAATAATAATATAATATCATATTATTATCTGGTCGATCGTAAATATATTCTAATATATTATTAAATTAACTATAACTTCCTATGGTATTGTTATGATTATACAGTAATACAGCACACGTAGGACTAAAAACTCGGAAGTCGGTCGTTAATGAGTGCCATATTTGGTGGTTACATAGGTATTGAGAGCAAAAGGTCCACTCGACCTAAAATCGTATTGCCAGCCAAGGTTGACAAAAACAATGTATGTTTAGTTCACATGACGCGTGCGTGCGTGCAAGTGTGTTTGTTCGGGTGTCTTGTTTTTTGCCAAATTACTATTATGCACATCTTGAGAACTGTGTCTTCTCTTAAACTATCTAATTAATCCGTATTCAGATCACGTATTGTGTAACTGGAAAAACGATACGTATAGGTTATTTTGTGCGTGTGTGAGTGAGTGTATGTATATGTGTGAGTGTGCTGTCAGAGAAAGCTGAGTTGCCCGAATGCATGTGCAGATAGTATATTATGGCTTGTGCGTATGAAATTCAGCTTAGACTGTTCTATTATATACACAGCGAGGATTGAGTTTATATTATAATATTATAAATGCACGGACACATATAATTGCTAATATCTAGCTGTTGTGAACGTTATTGTTTTGGCTTTCGCATTTGCTCCAATTTTGTACTAATTAAAACCCATTTGAAAAATTAAAAACGAAAGGATTGTGTATTAATGTATGAATTTTTACTCGGGTGGTTACTATATTTCTCTCTCTCTCTCTCTCTCTCTCTCTTTCTCTCTCTTTCTCTCTCTCTCTCTTTCTCTCTCTCACTGTATTCATCTCGTCTTCTTAATTTTATTGTACCAACAAATCGACAAATATTATAACTTTCCTGGCACGTTTGTGCTCATGAAAGATATTCTGACTAGGTAGTAACTACTTATCCGTAATATTGTCTTAGTGTAGGAACACGAATTATGAGCTTTATGTTTAATGTGTTTATTGCACTCACACTATTGATATTATTATTAATCATTTGGAGATAAGTAATACATTATTATTAGCATACTTAAAAAAATCATTGGTAAAATTTGTATTTAATTAAACACATGCTAGTGGATGGTATGCTTAAATATTTTAAGCTCGAAGCACTGTAGACTATAGTATAATAATTATAATAATTGTATAATCTACCTAGGATCAAAGTATCAAATCAACAAAACTCAAACCTCCTTGAATGACAGTGAATACGTAATTACTGCGATTTGACTATGTTTAAAAGTTTTAAGCCAAAGAACTTTAATAAACAAAATAGAATTAAAGTTCTTTTGGTTTTCGATCTAAAAATCGAATACGTTATACATTGTGTGCGGTACAGTCAGTAGTTACTAATATTGTTCATCCCCTTTCACGTAATCATACGACAGCTGTCAACCAACAACGACGACGATCAAACGTATAGGTAACCATACGTAAGATGACGGAACAAGAGTGTTTTCGCCTTTCGGTACCTATTTTCGCTAGTCATACACGACGACAAAGAGTCAGAAAATCGGTGAAAGCTAGTGATATTTATATAAATACGTAGATGAGGAAAGTGTACAAAATCGAACTGATCTCCACAAATACGTGAATCCGATTCACCATGGCTAATCTTGAAACATTAGACGTTATTTCCTTCAACGTAATTGGTTTCCATGTTCCACTGCTAACTGCTGTATAATTATATTACTTAATGATTCAACTATTATATTATTATATTATTTCATTGCTAATTTTTGCTATCGTTATTTTTTTTCAGACAAACAGAAAATATAAACTTTGCTTCCACTTTAAATTGCTGCTCATCGTCACCATCATAGCAACACTATGCTCGTATACAAATTCAGAAAGTAAGTTTTAAATTAAATATTTACGATTTACCGTATTTACAGAGCCATTTTCATTAAAATAAAAGTTATTTGCACTAAAAATTATAATTGAATTTAAAAAAAAAAAGCTTGTTAACAATTATTATAGCATACGTAAATATTCAGTCAAATTATAGAAAATAACACTGTTAAGTTGATTTTTATGATAACATATTTTGGATGATTATTATCAGATATAAACTATATTATTATAATATTCAATATTGTCTAGTAAAATATGAATCACTGTTTAGAGGGTTGTAAGCATAATATTTAAAGACAATTAGGTAATATATAAGGTAGTCATCGTAGTTGAAAAGTTTAAAAGTTAGTTATAAGCGATATTTACTGTGTAATTTTGTAATTTTCTTCTACCAATAAGCTCTATGGTTTAAAATGTTAAAATGTCTATTACCTATCAAGGTTAGTTTTTGGACATGACTCATCATGACTGGAAGTAGCATGTTATATTTTATAGGCTTTTTAGGACACATATTTTGGTGCTCAGATCACAGCACAATCAATGAAGCAAATATAAAATATTTATATAGTTACTTTCATTTTATTTACTGTTGTGTACAAATATTATATGGAGAAACTCTAACGATAGTATAAGAAACTATGAAAATAAAAATATAATATTCTGTTTAACTTAAATTGAAAACTGAATACTATATAATGTGAGTCATACATATTCATACTAGGTATTTATAGTTTTTAAATATAATTATGTAATAAGTTGTTATTATATATGTTTTTGATATAGTTTATAACTTATATTAAACATGCACTTATATTATTTGTAAATTACAGTACTGTAATTATTCTTGTTTCGAATTCTTTAATACAACAGATAAAAAATTGTTAATGTACATGTTGTGTATGAAATAATAATAAAATATATGGGCAAGGCATAAATAATGAAACCGTTAATTGAATGACCGAAAAACACATATTATACATATTCGAGACGTTCGAAAATTATACAACACTTGCCATTTTTATTTAACTAGAGTTCACATAATTAAGTCAAAAGAGAAATAAATATTTCATAATATTAAAAAGTGTATGATTTTCATCGATACTGTACCAACTTTACGTTGCGTAGGTATAATATATGAGTGTTACCTAATAAATACGATGATTAATTTAAAATGATAATCATTACGGGGAAGATACTACCTTATTTATTAATGCACATTGCAACTGTAGAGTAGTTCTCGTTTATAATGTTTTTTTTGTGTATTTATTCGTAGTTTGTTCAATTCTATCATATAACGACGACGAAATTTCACTGCTATTAAACTGTTAAAATCTTAATAATCTAATTTATACTTGTCTGTCCACTATTTATAAATCACAAGTTCACATAGCTATATAGTACTTACAAAGTTATAACTTTTTCAAACATTAGGTGTATGCATACCTTTCCCTTATGTGTGTTGGAATTGAGTGTATAACATTAATCAGATATATTATACCTAACCTATATAGTATATACCCTGTAATACATTATTCATCTGGTTTCCTACGATTAGTACCCAAGTCAACAATTTTTTTTCCTCTATAGTATATCACATAATATTATGATGCCATTAGAAACCCAACCACAGAATTATATTTTATCAATGGCGATATTCTGCTGCAGTAACTGGCAGTAACTGGCAGTCGGCAGAGTTACACACAGCTAGCACACTACCTGTATGATTTGCTCGAGGGTATCGTTATTGCAATGGGTACGATATCTGCAATATATTTTAACATTCACGCACACAATATATTGTGTGATCGCCTCAGTGTATTACACTTTCTCCCTAAGCACATGCACAAGCGAACGCACGACTGTCAGTATTACCGGGCTCAGCTTGGCTGCGTGTACCACAGTGTAATATTATAATATAGGAAATACATACGCTTTTTTTTCTAATTTTATTGTTTTTGTCTTCTGCGGTCAATTCGCACGATCGTTATTAAACGTCTCAGGATTTCCGATGCGCTTTCACTGGTTCCGGACCGCGGTGCAAGGTCGTTGTACCACGGGTCAAGGTTCAAAACAGAGTAAAGGTATTGATAAGCGCGATACTTGCAATTTCATCGGGACCGGTTTCCCCAAATCCTGCACCAACCGGTGTCCAGCTGACGCGTATACACTACGCCTATTATACGTGTGACATAATCCTGTACTGAAGAAAACATATTGCCACTTGTCACTGCGATACTAGCACGCAGGTTTGTGTGCGGAGGGTACGGTTAAATCAAACAAACATTTATTCTTGCCGACCATTCATGTTTCAAACGATTATTTTGTATAATAATTGTATAATTTAATGCGTTATAAATGTAATATAATGTTACATAATAGTTCAGTGACAAGCGACGGTATTTATGGGGAAAAAAATAATTGCAAAACACTCGATCTCACAAAAATCTTGCACAGCCCTACAACGATATATCAGTGTCGCGCTGTAATAATAAACACGTACAGGACCTGTGTATTATCGACTTAGAATTTATTTGATTTAATCGTTTAAGAAATTTACAAAAATAAAACATTTGCAATGTTTCCCGATGGTGGTTTAGATAAGATAGCTGGCTCAGTACTTGTTCGTAATATTTTTTGATTTAATTTCGTAACAATAGAAGAATAACGAGTTACATATTTTAATTACATAAGACCATTAAAAAACTCATTCTAACTTATGCATTGGTATACAATTCTCACATTACAACAATTTGACTTAATCATTTTGATTGATGTAGTTGACTATTAGTTTTAGATTCTTGGTGGTTCGATTAATAGATAATACAATGATGTGTGTTTTTTTCGTTTTAAAAACCAATTATACTTGTGTCTGGTATTACGTTTAAGAGTAGTAAAAATAGTTATCTTTAAATTCGAGTTAGGTTTGAAATACGAAATTAGATCTACTTAGGACTTTGTGAGGTCCAATGTGAAAAAAATGAAGGTATATTCTTGTATGTCACATGGCTACTTCACATTTTCATCAAATATTTATAGCATACTACACCTTTGTATTCACTTCTATATTAAAATCAACGATAAATAAATGTACAACTATGATATAGGTAATATAATAATGATTATTTTATAATATATTATATATGTGATGCTTTCGGCAAAATTTGGTTCAACCTACCGTCTTATTATACAAAGTAATATAAATAAATAATAAAATATCCTAATATAAGTAGAACCTGGAGGCTGGCATAGTGACATACCGTCTTTGCTCACAATAATTTTTCGTACCTATCTTATAATTGAATTAAACTTTAGCAAGCCCAGAGTGACTTACTCAATAACGATAAAAAAACGATGTTGAAAGTTGAAACTAGACCGTTTTCCCTTTATTATATCTCAGACTACACAGTATGCATTGGTTTTATTAGATATTAATTATTATAGCTTTGAATAATTTTTTTTTATCAAACAATTTCGTTACGTGGTTCACATTTACTTAGGATGAATAATAAAACATAATTTTACAATTGGTTATAATACGTACAATAAATGGACCGGATACAGAGTTAGGTTTGATATTTTTCACTCGTCTTGCTTCACTCACTTCTTTACAATCCAGTTTCTATTATTGTTTATTATTATAAATGTAAATTATCGCAACTAAAAAACAACATCATATGGGAATATTTTATTTTATCATACTTAATAAGCTGGTTTCTTCTTAATATTTTTATACCTATATATATATTAAAAATTCAATTAAATATATGTTTAACTTTCATCGAATCTTTAACCACCAAATTAGAATAACTTAATTTGGTTTATATAACACAAATATCCCAACACAATATATATAAATAACTATATTGTAGCATATTAATATATTATTTAAAATTTGAATAACTAACTTATATATTATATAAATTGTAGTCTACAAATTACTTGGAATCCAAGTGAAATTTCAGATGGTGCAAGGAGACTTCTGTTCAACTCTACAATCATGGGCACGTCGAATTATATTCATATACAGACTTTGTCATTTGGTTACGAGTTTGTTGTAAATCTGATATTATAATATTTTGTCTATGAAAAATTTAGAATAAAAAAATATTATGAAATCTGTCAGAATAATGACTTTATTATACAATTTTTTTTAAATAGCTCATGGGTATAACAGTCACGATTGTCATTTTAAAGAGTTATTATTTATTTCAAAATGCACATTGTTACAGGATTTAGAACGTGTATTTGCTATAATTTATATTTTTGTTAATTGTTACCGTTTCGCTGAAGTTAATATAATGTGTGATATTCAAACTGATATGTAATGCGAATTGCTATATTTAAATACTGAACTGAAAACGTTTTTTACTTTTGCATTAAGAACGTTTGCTAAATGAACAAAAAAAAAAAAAATCAAATATTAATAATACAAACAACAAACATACATAACTAAAACGATTTACACTTTAATTCATCTTACACTTCGTAGGCCGGCTATAAGTTATAGGCTTAAGACATATCGCTCCCCCCCCCCAACGTGAGAGTTTTTCGACACTGATTTTATGCGTGAAAACCGAGAACTGTTAATTCATTCGAATGTCCAAGAAGTGTCTGGAAGCGAAAAATTTTGTTATTTGAGATCATGTGTTTTTACATTCATACATTACGTCTATATAATAATATCATCCACTTGGATATTATTATTATTTTATTATTATATTATGTAGACGGACAGACGCAGACAATAATCTTTGGGCGGACACGCGGAGAACCAGTTTCGCCATGCAGCTAGCGAGCGGTCGTTTTGCGCACCTTTTACTTTTTATTTATTTTTTTTGTCAACGAAGCGTGAGCAACGCTCTCGTTTTTTACGCTGACCCGCACCAATCGTCCTCAATCAGCTGATCTGTGCACTCTCTCACACATACACACATATATAATATAATATAATATATATATATGATATCTAATAATAATTACACCCTTGTCGTGTATTGGTAGACCAGCTCAACCAGCTCCCGACGGCGACGGTTACTCAATGTAATATATATTATATTTGTGTGCACTGTACCTACACAATACGCACATTCAGACGTATATATATACTTTAATATGGGTTCACCGCTGATTGTGTTTCCTTTTTAAACTGGATTATCGACAGAATCATTTCCCAACATAACATAAAATCTATCACTGCAGTTGTTGAGTCAAATCATTTTATGCCATCGCCTTCAAACCGATCGCTTTCAAATACGTTTTTATCTAAAAATTGTTATAGGGACCATAATTTTTCATCAAAATATACTTATTATAGCCGTATATAAGTAATACCAGTTGTAATAGCGCTAGCATGAAATACGTCAATAGTTTAACAGCAAAATGTTGGTGTATAAATCGATAAATCTTTGAGAATAATTTTAAAGTTAACAATATATTATATGCATGGCAAATTCGTATTAATCGTATTCGCTATACATTCAACATTTTTTAAATGTGTAGTTCATAAATACTTTACAAGCTTGATAGGGAAAAAACCTTGAGATAAACAGCATATGAGTTGTATGCACAAAGAAAAAAATTCAGAAATGTATAGAATATATTTTATATTTGAATGAAATAATTTAATATGGTACATGGATGTAAGAATTCACAGAACTAATATTAAATGTTTGTATTAAATTACCACAATTTCCTTATTGAAAAAATATGGTGCACGTCCTACACATAATTTCGAGGGAGTTAAAAATTACAAACCAATTTAAAATTAAAACCTCAAATTAATTTACTTGAATAAGATAAATGTGTGATAAATCATGAATATGTATTATATTATATAGCAGTACACATACACAAAAGAGCAATTACTTTCCTTCCCACGCTCCAGTTAATTGATTCTGAATATATTATTCTGTAGAAAAGTTCTAACATTATTTTAACAAGGTTATATATCTTCTAAGTTTTGATCAGATTTTTTTTTTTTGATAAATCTAATTAGTTCATGGTCGTCTTCATTACTGTTACCATTTTTTCTCATAAATAAATAATTGTAACATAAAACGTGTTTGATAGTTATTTGAAAATCTCTCAAACAAATTATAGGTGCGAGTAGGTGGTACGTTTCTACTCTCTACAGTGAATATAAAAACAGTACCTAAATATATATTTATATACCAATCCTAAACATTATTTCGAATCCAATCATTTATAAAGATCTTTATTAGTAAAATTGTTTCTTCGAAAACAGGTATAATCAAGTCTTAAATAATTAATGATTATTATTATGACGTGATTGAGTACCCATTATAAAATATAAGTTTTTATGTTATAACTAGTAACTAGTCAATATTACTTATAAATACCATGTTTTCGCTTTTTAATCATAAATTCATAAGTAGATAGATACCTAGTTAAGTGTATGGATATGGGATACTACACGGTGATCTTGCGTAGAAGTGGAGAAGATGGCAATAAAAAATCATTATTCTTATTATTGAATGTTGCCAGCATTTTTACATTTCA
>PVMI01033053.1:0-13520 GCA_008528875.1 Aulacorthum solani | reverse complement strand
AGAATTAAATGTTTTCTTTGTACACTTTTAACTAAAGGAAATTTAATTTAACTAACTTAAACTGCTACAGCTCATTGTTTTCATTAACTTGCACAACCTTGAAGACTTAAAAAAATCATAAAATTCATTATACATTTGATAAATTATATTCATTGTAAGGACATACATTTTTAACATAACTTAAATTTATGTCAGCTTTTATACTTATCAATATAAACTTAATTAACATCTGATAATAACTTATTCATTGCTTTCCATACAGAACAATATTGTTATGAAATACATAAAGCAATTACGTTTGTTATTGTGTACATATGTCATCATCTACGTGGAGCTTGTTGTATATACTTTAAGAGAATTTCTTTTGTAACAGGTGTTTCGATGCTGTGGCAAATGGCTACAGACAAGATTAGTTAATAATTTAGTGAAACAAATTATTTGATGTTAAAATGTACATACCTATTGCAGTTTTGAGAGCATTTGGAAACGATTTGTCAGTTCGCTCTCGCATAAACTTCCAATTTCCATTTTCAAATTTGCATTCGATTATTTTACCATCCATGTTTTTAAGTTCTTTATTATATTTCATTCTGGCAAAGGGATCAGATTTACCCCCTACATACAAATATCCGACTTTTGATTCCAACATTCTAAAACGTACATAATCTGTTAGTATATTTTATATTTATTTTTTTATAGATTACACATATTAATACCCAGTTCCGCCTTCTGTAACAATTTTCAGTTTAAAATCAACAGAATTCAGTTCTAATGGTTTCCATTTCATTACTTCAGGACACGTACCAGCTACATAAGGCTATGCAAAATTAAATATAAGTTATTGGAAATTTATATATTGTTACCAAATTGTATAGTGATAAATATAACAGTACATCAGTTGATGGCTGGAATATGAGACCATCAGGTTCATGAGATAAATTTTTACTAAAATTTCCCAGCAATTTATCAGAAGCATTAATGTCATAGAATTGTTTCAAACGAATACTGAATGGTTCTTGGGTCTTGTCTAAACGACCACACATGATAGCCTGATGTCTGGGCTTAATTATATCAACCTAAAAACAAATGGTACAAAAATATATAGATATCTTCTTTAGCTTTACTTATAACTGTTTGTAGTTAGATCATTCATTCATATTTATTTGAATTACTTAAAGTCAACTAATATTTTGTGGTACAATATCGTATATTTCGTACTTACTTCAATTAGCATACATCTGTTTGGATAAAATGGTTGTTTACCAACATCAAAGCCTTCAAATGCAACTACATCATATACTAAATAGCGAGGTATATTTTGGCCATCGACTTTATCAATAATCATTTCCTAAAACATTAAGATTTTAGGGATATAGTTTTTTTATAGTATTTTAGTATGTTAGACAAATATTAAATTAATATTCTGATTAAAGTTTATTTACCCCATCTAATAGAGTATCTTTCAAATGATGATCTAGATTTTTTCTGTGTAAAAATTTCAAACCCTCAACTTCAAATACACTGTTGTCTCTATCAATAAAATATATCTCATTTTCACCTTGGATAAACATTAAATACCTATAAAACAATTTAAAAAATCATAACAAAAGTTATCTTATTTTTATTTAATAAGGAATATAAAAAAATATATATATTTTTAAGATATTATATTACCTAGTACCGTCAGCTTTCCACGTAACACGATAAGGTTTTGTATGTAATAATTTAATATTTTGAATATCCATAGATACAGGCTGAGATCCAGGAAAACCAGATCTATACAATTTGTAAAGTAAAAAAAAAAAAAAAACTAAGTACAGCTTAACAAAAGTATATTAAAATTTACCTATAACATAAATAATTAAGAACTGGAATTACACATTACATAATTGTATTTTTTGTTTTTTGTTTATTTTTTATTTATAAAGAATATTTACAATCTGTCTTAAAATGGCATAATATGAAAAATATTAAATAATAAAATGCCATTGCATAAAAAGCAAATATTATAATTTATGTATAACTACTGTGAATGATAGGAGGGAGGTGTTGAAGGTTTTTCTTTTTAGCTGAAAGTGTAATGCATAATGCTGAGATATTTGGCATCAGAAGATGATGAAATTTAAGTACCCTGCAAGTAAACAGGTGGAGGGTCAGTTCTTTTTAACGTAAATTGCACATAAACAGATTTGGCCGGATTTATTTTTATTCGGTACTTAGTTGCCCAGTTGTCAATGGAATTTAAGTGAATTTGTACAAGGTTGGTTGTTTCCTCAGGGTTATTACTAGTATAAAGTTTTGTGTTGTAATCTGCGTAAGTCGCCATGGAGGTGTTGTATGGCCAATGAGCCGTCTGTTTGTTATAGTGATTGGTCTTTATTTACAAAATTCAGATTTGTGTTGCAATATTAATTTTTATAGTGTTCGCTTGATGGTTAACAGCTTTTATCAGATGGATAATGATATTTTTGCCACCTATAGCCAAAGCGCCATTTTTCAGAGATTAGATTTAAAATATTTACAGGTAGAGATAGATTGTTTATATTGGTTTTTGGATTTGAGAATTTAAATATATCAGATTGTATTGAAGTTACAGTGTCTTGAGTAGGGACTTTTATATTTTTTTTATTTTTAAGATAGACATTGTGTTTTGCATAATTTCAGAAAATGTTTCCCATTTAATTGAGCTTTGAGAAAATTATGAGTAAGATTTGACTCTATTGATGCAGTCATAGTTAAAAAGATTGGGGTGTGCTCTGGAGCTTAAGCCATTTAGTTTAATAACAGTGTAATATAATGTGTCAAGGTAGTGATAATAGAAAGAAGTCAAGTATATCGGGGCATCGTGTTCTGGTGCTTGGTCCAATAAATGGGACTTTTTAGACTTATAAACGTATAAAGTGTATTTTGGATAATTTTTTGAAGCATTTTGCCCCTTTGGTTTTCAGTTTCCATTGTGAGTGTTTGGAGATATTCATTGTCATAAAATAAATTGTCAAACATATGGTTATGCAATTATTGTACTATGATTTTTGTATACAACAATAAAATATTTGACACTGTTCTCAGTTTGTCAATTCATCAAAATTCATTACTGAACAAAATATTATAACAGAAGAAATCAATTATTTTAATTATGTTTTTCATAAATTTTAATACACTTATTAATTCATAATTATAATACTTGAATTAATCAGTGTGAACATGTTTATATATAGTTGTATGTATATATTTTTATTGATATTAATTATTATTAAGTAATTCTGTCCATTGTTAATATTTAATATTATCCTTTACATGCATTCTTACTTTTTCCATTTACATAAGTCTTGAGTTCGTCTTTGAATATTGCTTAATCTGGGTTGATCAAAAATAGCAGTAACACCAGATACACCTTCCATAAATACTGGGTTACGATTATTAAACTCATTTCTTGGCCGTTTACTAGAACTATAAAAAAACATTAATATGATTGTTAAACAGATTGATTCTCCAAGCATGCTCACCACCATTATAGTGGTCTGAAACATAAATTATTTTTAGTTATTATTATTATTTTTAAAAATCTTAATTTAAAACTATAACGACATAAAATTTTTATAACAAAAATAGGATAATTTATATATCTGATAAATGATAAAAATTGGTTTATTAAAAATTTACATCATATTAATGGTAAATACCATATTTAATATGAATATATTATTATTACTATTTATATACCTGCACCCAGTTTGACTTAAGTAACTTTACACTTTAATAACTGATAATCAACTATTTGTTGCTACACGGATTATTCAATTATTTTTTCATTATACTGTGTTTGCATGCATATCACATTTCATTTTACAATATTTTTTAAGTCAACATACTTAATTTATCATAAAAATTATTAGTTATTATAACAAATTTAATGATAAGTTTAATTTAATTTCATTAAAATAACATAAAACCAAATATAGAATTTACATCTTTGTTATAACATGTTTAATAACTCACAAGCAACTCATTCAAATTTGTTTTAGAAACAAAAAAATGTGAATAGGATATTCCTTAAATAGCATCATACACTTTTTGAAGTATTAAAAGTATTTAAAAATATGGCCTATACATAAAAATTCCAAAAATCAGAGTTTGAATGAATGCATACAACTAAAGAAAAAAATAGTGAATGCTTGGTGAATCACACTGTATAGTGTTTATTTTAAGTTGTGTTAAGTGAATATTCAAATTAATATTTACGGTTCATGTTCTCTTCTATCTTTAGAGTCCTGATCCCGGAAATCACGTTTATTTCGAGAGGAAGATTCATATTTACTCGAATTATGATTATCTTCTTCTGATTCTAAAACAATAAATATTTCCATTAATTTGTTTACAAATTGAACAAACATAGTTAATAAAATTTAAATATTTTATGTATTAGCAATATGCACCTAAACACCAATCTGGAAGTTCTGGAGCTAGTATAGGTTCTTCATCTGAATATCGTTGAAATAATTCAACTATATAATCTTGTTTGTAAATTCCAGGAGGTCTAAAATATATATAATTTAAATTTATTGAAAAATGATATTTATAAATGTCTAGTTATAGGTACTATATTATTATTCGCAAATAGGATAAACTTATTTCACGTATAACTTTCATCTAACTTATAAAACTTATTTTACTATCTTTACGGTTATAACATGTCATGAGTAGTACAAATTTGTAATGGCTTATAATGATAAGTCGTTTTTAAATGTCTAAAATATGAATTCATATGCTATTTTTTATTTTGTGAATTGAGTGATTTTGATATTTAATTTTATGCAATAAATTTCATTACATTGTTAATAGAGGTCTACATAGAAATTTTTTTACTTAAAAATACATGTCATGAGTATTTATTCAAATAAAGTCCCTAATATGAATATTGTGTAAAAAAAAATATCTCATTTTGAGAACAAATTTATCTTAAATATAAAAAGTAGTGTTTAATCAAAACTACAAATAAAATAAAATTTTAAAAACGATAAAAATTTTAATTTTTCTAATAAGTTATAAATTCAAATTAGAAAAATTTTATTTTTAAACGATATGTGTTAATAAAATGTTCAATTGTTATATCTCTTAAGAAACCATAGTGTTTATATGGCTTAAGAAACTAAATAGTAAATTTAGATAGTTGGTCAATAATATATTTAATGCATTTAAATCTCAATGTTACAAACATGTTATTGAATTATTTCATTATTTTTATGAAGCAAAAAAAATTCATAGATATTAGTTTTAGGAATTTTCCTGAATGCTATAAATTAATTCAACAATTTCAGAAAATGGTAGTATGAATAATGTCGTCTTACCTAGCTGCCGCGAATTGAGCTATGGCACTAGTTACATCAAAATCTAATGTTTCTATTAAATAAGTAGCTATCATAAATCCTGTTCGGTTAAAACCATGAGTGCAATGAACACCTAGATAAAAAAAAATGATTATTTTAAGAAAAAGTATAACAAATATATTAATTACAACCAACCAATAGACTGCAAAGGATTTTTTGCAATAAATTTTGAACAAATATCTACAAATAATTGTGCTTGGTCTCGTGTAGGAGGTTGTTCATGACCAGCGCATGGGATTTTTACATAAGTACAATCCGAATCTTCGATTTCAGATTTATTATAGAAACGACTAGTTTTTGTCAGATCAATCCATAAACCTATACTTACCTAAAACAAATTTGAGTACTTAATGTAACATTAATTTGTTAAATGCTTTTAAATAGATATAAAATAAGCAAATATTGTAGATAATAATTGTTTTAATATGGAAAAATGTTATCATTTAAAATTTGAAATTTTAGATTCTGAGCATAAAATGTAATAAGTTATAACTAATGATTTAAGAGCACTAAATATGGGCATTTGTTGTCTCTGTTTCACAAACGTGGCAAATTTGAAGTTTACAACAATACTCTGAAAAATTCAGAATATCAAAATACTCTGTAATTTCTAAAATTTGAGTGAATTTACCTCTTATAAAATTTAAAGGTAAGAATATTATCTAGGGCATCTCAGAGGATTTTATTGATATTATTTTTAATTAAGTTATGACCATTTTTAAGCAGTATTTTTTTTTTTTGTAAATTACAGAGTAAAATGTATAATTATGAACGTAAAATTTGTCATGTTGTAAGTTTGTATGACGAAGACAACAAATGCATGTGTGGCTTCTTCTGAATAGGTATTCATTTTACCAGAAAAAGCTTAAAGGAATGGTATATATGTTCCAAAATGTTCAAGATTATTTGGAAATTAAGCATAAGTGGTTCTTTTTTTTTCAATACCTTAAGGAACAGTTTGAAAATAAAGAGTACTTTGATCAGAGCAGTTTTTTGAATGTTATTATTTATAATTGCTATCTAGTTAAAAGTAATGATATGTATTTAATTACTTCTAAAGAAATTAAACAGATATCAGCTGTTTTTAAACACCTTGAATACTCAAGGAATAACTATTAAAGCCACATTATAAATTAAGTCTCGGTTAGAATTTCTAACTAACTTTATTATAAAGATTGAAGATAACCACAACTAGAAAAAAGATTTACATTCACAATTTTTCTTTTCATTTGCAAAAAATCACTGTTCACTTTATATATTGTATTATGCAATACCTTCATATTAGACATTGATGAAAACAACATTTCTGCATTGAACCTATTCTCGATAGGTATTTGATCGTCATATTTACTATCCAGTGGTGTTTTGAACGCCACAAATTTTTCCGTTATAGTTGTATAAGATTTACGAGGGCATTTAATCCAACGCTCAGGAATAGGGGGACTGTGTGACGAATATGATGAGCTAGATCCATAACGCTTTGATCCTGCAAATTGTTTGTTAATAATAAATTTTGTTTACAAACAATGATGTTTTGGTATGCAATATTAGAAGTTATTCAACTAATTTTATATTTTTATATGCAGTTTGGTTTACCCGACATGGTTAATAATTTTTTGTTTCAGTTTTAAGTGGTGAGTTTAAAACAAATCAAATATTTGTTCCATCAAGAATCATAGTATGTGTTTTTAAATTTAATTTGATAAATAAATAATACACGAAGTCATGTTGTGGTCATTGAGCATAATAATATTAGGAACGCATTATGTTAATAATTCGTAATAATATAAAACACAAAAATTATTTTCACATTTCACAGTCAAAACACGACAAAAAAGATTCAACATAATGAAAATGGTTGTTTTCTTCGTTGACTCGTTACCCTACAATAATAATATCAAGTATCAACGATGATAAATTGATAACGGCAGTTGAGGACGTTTGTTTACTTCTCCGGAGATACAAACAGTTTTTGAATTTTTTTTTACTGTTCCATGACGCGATGACGCTCTGCCGGTTTTTTTTTCTCTTTCGATCGCTTTTCGGTCCTAACTTCTGTACCAACAAACATAATGAAATAATAATATACGAGACGTAAACTTTCGGTGAATTTTCGCGAATCGGCATCGGTTATCCGGCATGTGATTTTCGAGTGTTTTACTCAATTATTCATGATTTATGATTTTCTTTTAACGTTTTCCTAGTTTGGATATCGAACCGTCGACATGGCCGAGTACCTGGCATCTATATTTGGTACCGAGAAGGATAAGTAAGCATTAATGAACACAACGCCAACTGGCTCGTTCAGTTGTGGTTGCATTAGTTATTTCGATACGATTTTGAATTAATTTTTAAAACTGTACTGCGAATGCGGTTGTTAGTAAAATTAAATCACGCATTGTGCATGGTTGTAATCGTCATCTTTTCCCACTCTAGGGTCAACTGTTCGTTTTATTTTAAAATCGGTGCTTGCCGTCACGGTGACCGCTGTTCAAGAATACATAATAAGCCCACTTTCAGTCAGGTAAGTTGTCATTTAAATATTTTCTATTACTTATTAAATTCTATGTTTCATCATTCAAATTTAAAAGACTAGAGCATTGTTATTATCTAGTGCCGAGTAAAAAATATAAACGTATCTATATACTACTAATTATACACCTAAATGATGAGGATTTAAAAAAAGAAAATTCATGAAAACATATTTTTGTTGAAAAATGTTAGTGGACGTATAAAAAATCTAAAACGCTATTGGTAAATTGGATTTTATAAACTCAAGAGTTCCCTTGTTTGAGTACCATGAAACAAAATAATAAAATGGCTGGTTCAATCAATTTATGATTAATTAATGCAACTAACTGTAGTATTAAGATTTGTAGACATCGATTCGTTGAGGCTCTAGAGCCGAAGCTTGATAGCCGCATGATGTCACAAGATAACACGGCTTGTCGGCGGCCTATACTTTAATACAGAAATCGCCTACACGGTCTAGATTATTTATTTATATTTATTTTATATTCTACGTTTCAAAGACGTATAAACGTAAAATGCTGTTGATCATCATTAATTGTCAACAAGAATATGTATTATTTTGAATAAAAATATCCAAATAGAGTATTTTTAATAGTTTATTCGTTGTTGTAACTACAAAGTTATTTCTAATATAATTGAATATAACAATAATTATAAATAAATAATCTAGACCGCGATCCTTTTATAAAGTACAAGCCGCCACCTCGCCGTTAGATCTTGTGACGTCACACTCCTATCTCTTTTGGGCTCTAGCGCCGAATAGCCGTTTTCACATTTTAGTACCACTTAGTTATAGTAATTAAATATTTATTGATTAATCAAATATGATATTTTTGTTTCATGGTCCTTTAAGCATGCCTTTACATAATTTACACATTTGTTGATTTCAAAAAAAAAAAATGATAACTTTTACCTATATATTTTATTACTATTCTAAATAAACTAGAATATTGTGTACTGTAGCCTATGGGTAGGTTACCTCAACAATATGGAAATTAAATTCCTAGAGAATAACTTCTGTGAGCATTATTTGTAATTTTGAATTTTACTAATTGGTGTTGTACCAGTTATTAAAGTTAAGTACAATCAGACATTTTACTGTGAACTAATAATATACAGAATGTCCCGTGAGGATTTATCCATTACGAAATCTCCTGAGATAATAAATATATTATGAATCTGGTTTTTTTTAGACTCTCAGAGACAGTACTACATATATTTAATTTTTTGATTAAATTCGATTTCTTGGTAAAAGAGTTAAAGAATTTATTTTTTAAATTATTGAAAATATCCATTTTGTAGAATTTATTTTTCTGAACGTTTTGATCTTTCAACATTTTATTTTCATTAATTTTATGATTTTTAATAATTTTTTTAGTTTATAGGTAAAAAGGCCAAAACCCTGGTTTTTGCCTGGGACTTGCCGCCCCCCTCTACGACTAATGAGTATATCCTCACTGGACATCCTGTAGTTTCATTACAATTCACATTACCCCTTGGGTTTTTTAATTCAAAAATATACATGCAATTCTTTATAATATACTTTAGGAATATTAATTTAGAAATATTGTAGTAGATCATATCTATAACTTTGTGAGTCTGATGCAAACATAAATATTAGATCCAAAGTATTATAGACTCAGAGGTTAGTTAATTCAAGCAATAATTGACCTCTACAAATCTACCAGTGTTAAAAAAAATATATATTTGTTATATAGTATTGTATTGTTATTTTGTCTCAAGTATCTTTACTTTTATTATGATTATTTGTTATACCTAACTTATGATTTCATTGTTTGTACCATTAAATTAATCTTTGTTAATTTCATTTTTATAGACTGTACTATTGCAAAATCTTTACGTAAATCCACAAAATTCCGCGAAGTCTGCTGATGGATCACACTGTAAGTAATAATAATCAACTGAAATGCAATAGTTTCCTTGTATGAATTCAAAATTCAAAATGTCTTCCTTTTTATGATGTTTAGTAAATTTATGTAATATTTTCTTTAAATGATAGGATTTTAAAACAATATGTTTTTACAAATTCAAATTGATTAAATTGGTAATATAATTTAGTTATAATATATATCTTTGAATAATATAATATAATTTTATTATTGATTGGTTGTATCCCAAATTAATTTTTGGTTTAAAAACATATTTTCATTTGGTAGAACTATTTATAAATTTGTTTAAATTAAAGCTGAACAAATGTTATAAATACATACTTAATAATAATATGATTGAAATTAATTAATTAACAAGTGAACTAGTGAAAAAAGTTTTTATTGTTATTTTAATTATAATGTACTATTACAAACAAATATTATTAATATCGAAATATTAAATAATAATTTTTCAATTAATATTAACTACTTTATCTAAAAATACTAAATAATTATTAGGTTTAATTTTTACTTTTATGTTTACAGTCGTTGTCAAATATCTTGAAAGAGTGTACTCTTTGTAGCTTGAAGACTCTGCTCTAGCTTGAAGACTACAACTCATCAGTGTTTTTAAAATTTAAATTAATTTTTTTAATAGTCATTTGCATTCATTATTTATTTAAAATAAGAATAGAAAAAAATTAATGAATTTTACTAAATGAATTCAGGTTGTCTGTTATAGGAGTGAATATGGATGTTTGCATCAATATGGGATTTTGACCAGTATAAACAAAATATGTGGTTTTACCACTCCTTCAAGATATTTGATAGACATTATCTTTATTTTTAAATACCTATGGAGTTATAATATGGTAAATTTTTTGTTCAATCTAGAATCTGTCCAACGTTTGATCACCCATAACATACCTTACTATCAAAAACATTTTTAATTTTTAAATCGTCTCAATCAATAACTAATAATGCTTTAATATTCTATTGTGAGGATGTGTATCTTATAAATCTTAATTTTTTGTTCTGTCATCACCTTTTGGAGCAATGAAAACACTTTTATTTTGATCAATATCTTTTCTGGTTGGAAAGTAAAATATTCTTAGTAATTTTCTTATTATTCTGAAAAACAAAATTAATTTAGGGAAAAATGAGAACTTTTACTTAAAACTAGCTTTTGATTAAAGCTATTTTTTAAATGTTTTTGTAATTCAATAACAAACGATTTAAGATGTTTAAAATTTTCACCTAATGTTTATATTAGCATTTTCTATACATAATTGGATTTTTTTTTTAAGCTATTGCTTATTTATAGTTTATATTGTATTGCTATAGATCAAATATATTACTAAAGTATATTTAATCTATTGTGTAACTAATAATAACTAATAGTAAAATAAATGGCAATTATTTATTGCATTATAAATTTATGATAAATTAATATACTTCCAGCTGCTAGACAGTTTCTGTTTAGAGTTGTATTTTAAATCCTATGATTTATTATTAAATGCAAATTTATGACCTACATTATAATGACTTGTCATCGGTGAGCAACATTCAACTCTCACTGTACAGCAGAGCAGTTACCTACTTGCCCACTTTTTAATTTTAATGTCTAAAAAATTTAAACATTGAATACATAATTCTCTATAAGTTATTTTACTAAAACCATTTAAAAAGTTTATTGAAAAGGCACATTCATTTTTGTTTTTGAGCAATTGAAGTTTAAATTTTAGCAATATTGCGTATTCTAAACATATAATAATGATTTATCCTCCATTTATGTTAATGTTCCTACACTTTAAAAGTAATTTTCATACGCACATATACTGTCATAACAATGCAAGGCTTTCAATTTAAAATTTGTGTACAATTCAGTAATCACTAGTAAGGTATACAATTTCAATGATGGAATAATTATTTAACTACTTATTAAAAATATAAAAATCAGAAATTTTACGTTTCTAGATAATTCTCTTGTACAAGTTTACATAGGTGTTTTTTACTTTAAACCCCCTCAATAAGCCATGTTATTTGGAAGTACAATAGTACATTTTTATGCCATATTTTATTTTGTTATCTCTTAAAATATGATTTTATCATGGAAATGTATTGTTAGTTTCTTAGTTATCATAAATTTATATTAAAAAATATAACCATCCACTAAGGTGTATACCTAATTGTTAAATATTTTTCAATAACCATTTGTTAATATATGAAGGTGATAAACGATTATATAAGTAATTTAGTGTGCTCATTCAACAAATGTGTGATTACTAATTATAAGCTATTATTTGTTATTAGCCAAATATTTTATATTATATCAAAACCTATAAATTATATTTCAAACATTTTAAAATATACAAGATTGTATACCATTTTTTAATTAAAAATATACATTATTATTTATATATTCATTTATGCATGTGACATAACATATTTTATGACTTATATTCGTTATTTGTTTTTTAGTGGTTTCAAATGTAACTGATGAAGAAATGCAAGAACATTATGATAATTTCTTTGAAGATGTTTTCGTAGAATGTGAAGATAAGGTAAAAGACTCAGTTTTTAATTGTATTGTTTAGACTTAAAGTTTAAATTAAGGATATATAATGGATTCGAGTTAAGGTTGCCTAAATTAAAAAGCTTGTTAATGATTATATTTTATGTTTCTAGTTTTTACTTAAATTAATTGTGTACTTCCAGACAATAACTTGAAATTATTATACCTATTTGAATTAATATATGCATTATTGTATTTATTTTTACTAATCATATTGCATTTAATTATTTGTTTACTTAGTATGGTGAAATTGAAGAAATGAATGTTTGTGACAATTTGGGAGATCATCTTGTTGGCAATGTTTATATCAAGGTAAAATATATTTACCTATTAAGAATCATTTTTATATTAAGCTAATTTATTAGTATATCATTTATTTTTTTGGGCCTGATAAATTTTTGATGGAAGCTTAATTTTTTTTTCACAACCACAAAATTAAACTAAGACATTCTTAATGGTTAATTATTATTATTATTATTCAGTATATTTTATATTTATTTTTTGAAATATACTAGTTTCGCCGTGAAGAACATGCAGAAGCAGCTGTTAACGATTTGAATAACCGATGGTTTGGTGGACGTCCAGTTTATGCTGAATTGAGCCCTGTGACTGATTTCCGAGAGGCCTGTTGTCGTCAGTATGAAATGGGGTGAGGATAGAAACCAAAAATAAAACAGTGGATTAATTTATAATCCTGTTCAAATAGAACTTATAAATAAATTACTTATAAATAATACATTAGTATTGAATACTCATAAAAACTATTTAGAATTGAATGGAACTGTAATAGAAATTAAGTAAAGACTCTCAACTTTTGTTAGTACAATCAATCATCAATTTAAAATTTGTTTATTTATTGTAAATGTTTGTAATAGTTGTTAATAAAATATAGGTGATTTTTAATTTCTAGAGAGTGCACTCGTAGTGGATTTTGCAATTTCATGCACTTGAAGCCAATATCACGAGAATTACGTAAATATCTTTATAGTCGTCGATCACGCAGACATCGTTCACGTAGTCGTTCACGTGATCATGTTGGAACACGTAGAACCAGATCACCTTCTCCAAGACATGGCCATCGTGGTGGTGGTGGCGGCGGTGGTGGTGGTGGTGGTGGCGGTGGCGGTGGTCGAGGAG
>PVMI01033041.1:0-16358 GCA_008528875.1 Aulacorthum solani | reverse complement strand
CATAAAAATGCACTAAAAATGTCAAAAAATGCTCTAAAAATGTGATAAAGTATTAAAAACGCAAAAAAATGCAAAATAAAAGTTACATTTTTTAATTCCTTGATGTATGAAATGAACTTTGTACTTGGAAAGCAATGTTTTCGGACATATTCAGAAAAAAATGCAATTTGCATTTAAATCCGTTCCCTGGTAATTAGTATTACTATTGTTCAATAATTTAATAAATTTAATCAATATTATTTAGTTCGATTCAAACTTTAAACTTTTTATGTTATAGCTGGCCATGCTTGTATCAATGGTTAGAAACTCCAACAAGTGGTCGAGTATGCCCTGTATGCAAAGGTGCTATAAGTAAAAATAAAGTTATACCAATTTATGGACATGGAAATTTGAAATTAGAAGATTCTAGGTAAGTTTAAATGCATTTTTATTTTATTTTATTTTAGTTTAAAATTATTATTATTCATACTTATTGTTTATTTTATAAGAATATGCATAATGAATAAATTGCAGTGTTGAGTAAGTTACTTTACTTTTCAAAATAAAAGCAACTTTGGTATTTTCACATTAAAAAAAAAGGTTTGTATGTAAGTGTAAAATTTCTAAGAATTTTTCAACAGTAAAAAAAATGGCATCACTTATATGATTCTAACTTTGTGTTTAACTTGTCACTTAATACTCGGTGTGATGATGCTCAAAACTTGAAAAAAATAAAATTTAATTTAATATTAACTTTGATTTTTAACAAGTTGGTCTAATATTGCACATTAATTTGCACTTAGGTCCGTGTTTATTTTTGTAAAGATTATGGCTGATACATAAACTTATAGATCATAAATTTTCATGAGAACCAATAGTTTTTTTGAAATAAAATTCAGCCTAGGTATGTTACTTTAGTTATAAATGAATGATTTTCTAAAATCAGTTTATTAGTTTTTGAGTTTATCCATTACAAACAAACAATTGTACTTCTTTATAACATTAGTATGGACAAGTATTTACATGCAATATTCTTTTTTAATGTCAACATGTTACTAGATACTAAATTTTAAAAATAATAGCTACTTATTAATTTAGTATTCACTTTGATATATATTTTTATGTTTCAGAAATGAAGTGCCTCCTAGACCTACTGCTCAAAGAACTCAACAATTTCCTTTTATTGTGAGTAATAAACATACATATTTTCATTTCTTATGTTCATACAAACTGCTTTTAGATTTTTCCGGGTTTTGACAGTTCTATCTTAAGAGACGACGATGACAATTTGCCATTTGTAATCGGAGGAGTTCCCATTGGATTTTTCACAGTTATTAATTTCTTTTATGATTTACAAAGTAAGTACAAAACAGTTACATTTTTTAGTTATTAATTTCATTAATGGATTTAATTAATTTATAAATTTAATTAGTTCCTGCTGTTCATCAACTACAACAAGATGATGAATACTTATCAAAACTATTCTTATGGGTTGCAGTAATAATTATTGGTTTTTTCTTAGTGGTATGATTTATTTGTAGAGTACGTTCTTTTTAGTTTTTTTAGTCTGAAATTCTAACTACTATTGTTAATCATATTATTTGTTTATGCTATATAAACTTTGACTGTAGCCTAATATTGATCATTTTAAGAGTTTGAAAATTATTTTGTCTATAGTTTTATCAAGAATATTCACAAAACAAGCAATAATTTGAATAGTTCTGTCTTTTGAGTTATAATCTATTCTAAATTTGAATAAATATTAATTTGTATATTGTATTATGTTATAATCATTGAAACAGTTATTTTGAATGTCGCAGTTTAATTGTATATTTATGAATATTATAATATTTTATTATTAATTATTATGGTTTATTTATGGTACTATGATTTTGTTTAACTTTTAAATCAAATTATAATAATTCTTCATGATTTACTGTGTTAAAATATTATTTATTGTTACTATTATTATTATTCATATTATTCTTTTTATTATTATTGTGTTCATCCCATTCATTATAAGATTATTTTAAACAGTCTATTATATATTTTAGCCTTACCTACTTATATAAATTTGTCTTTCTTTATTATCACGCTCTTAATTCAACAGTGGACATAATACCTGCATTTCATACATTTTTTATTTATTTATAACAATATAAAATAAATATATATTTTGATACAATAACATATCATATAATGACTATAGAGGCATCTCTTTTAAATTTGCTTAAATAATTCACAAATAAATCAACATTGTACATATTATCCTATTTTACAATACTATAAATCTTAGAATTAGACATTACATTGGTTGTTGCTTCATGTAAATTAAATAATTCTACACACTTATAGATTACATAAAGAAACCTTAAATTTAATCATGGACAGTAAGTCATTGCTATCAATCAAATTATTGAGTAGCTTACATAAAAATGTACGTCCCCTTTTTTCTTCTTACTTTCAAAGGAACCAAGTTCAAAATTTAAGTAATGACGTGTACTCGTGTACAGTGAATGTGGTTCTCTATACATTTGACAGTGTAGGAAAACAAACCGACAACCATAGAAATCTATTTTGAATAGCCTTTATTTTTTTAACCAAATCTAATTGACAAGAACACCAAAGAGTGGAATTATAATCCAAACAGGAATTAATCAGTGAGCAATATAATGATTTGAGAGCAAAAGGATTAGTAATGTCGTTGCAGTGACATCTTATAAAAAATATTTCCTTGATGCTATATTGATCATTTTCAAAATAAATTAATCAAATGTTAAATTTGATTTAAACTCACAGATTCCTGTTGCATATAACTTTATAATACATAATTTTAGTTAAATCCATACAAAACCACATACTCAACGCTTCAGAAATAAGAGACAGAAGAACAGGAAAATACATTAGTCATATACTTTATTTTCTAGTTCTAGAAACTATCTCAATTGCATGGGGAAAACTATTTTCAACAATTTAAATAACAAAGTAAAAAGTCGGATAAAAAGTTTCAATCCAATAATAACAATAATATATTTAATAAAAATCAAATAAGGAAGGAATAAATAAAATAGTGTGTGATCTTGATAATGATGTGTGTATCAATAAAATTATAAAAAGTTTGTATGCCTAAACACATTATTGTATAATATGCAACTATGTGTGATGCTTATGTTAAGTTTTGTTTCTTAAGTATCTATTTATTTTGTTATGTTTATTTAATTAAATCATATTTTATTTAATTAGATTTTTCTATAAAATAAATTGTACTATTGTTAAACTCTGCGTACTAGATATGAGCTCATAGTTCAGTCGGTATAAATATTAGCTTTTATTAATGCATTTTATTATAATTATTTAATTGTATAAACAATAATAATATACAATACCGAATAAACAAATAAATAAATACATTGTTATGAAAAATAATATTTGTCAAAAAAAGAATATTCATGCATATAAAAGATTATCTTGATGAAATTATAAAACTGAAAAACAACTTATTACTAAGATTTCAAGTGAATATCCGGTCTCTAAATATGAATGATAACAACGGAATACTTATTCTAATAAAAATTAGATTTTGTGATAGGAAAAATTGACTTGTTCTATTGAATGATTTTAAAAAATCCATGTAAATCATACCTCCTTCATAAATGTTATTTGTTTAGTTCAAAATAGTTTGATAGAAAGAAATTATTTGCTTAACTCTAAGCAGAAACTATGTTGACTCTTAGATGTTATATTACTGAACAGAAGACTTATTTTTTTAGAATTTAAGTCTATTGTCTTTGATGATATTGACTTGATAGATATTATAATACGATTGTTTTTCAAGTCAGCTAAATTGTAGGATTTTGGTATAGATGTGATAAATAAGAAGTCTTCCAATAATCTCGTTAAGAACCAGCTGAAATTAATAAATTTAAAATTTAACTAATGGATACTGCAAAATAACTTACACAGGACTTTAAGAAATTAACTAATAAATCCCATATGATTCTATTTGAATATGTAACACAAAAAAATATATAGTTAAGTCATTGAAAAAACATATTACCTACCAATAAAAAATACATAATTTATTACTGTACTGTTTGGGTAAATTTAATAAACTGAAGATGTCATTTTGAGAATCTATTTCTCAAATGACTGACTCTTTAATGGTTTTTAAAAAAATAATACTTGTAATAGCACTCTCTGTGCTGAAACATTTTATGTTTAAATAAATAAAAAATAAATAAATAAATAAAATAAAAAAAACATTTAAAATTTTAATTTTATGAAATTAATTTGGGAGAAATCTTTGTTAATTCAGATTGAACTATACTTACCTTTAGTTTAATGTGACTATGTTTGGTACTGTTGACCATCATTCACATGGTAAGCTTATTTTTAAAAATTTTTTTTTTATTTTAAGTCGAAATATACAATCTATATCAGATGACATAATAAGCATATATGGTAAGGTACAGCTCATAAATAAAGAAAAATGGTAAAATTAAATTTTGTAATTACTTATGTAATGAAAAATTAATAAAATAATTTTGAACAATTAAACCAATTATATTGATAATCATAATTGTTTTCTAGTCTAGTAGGTTATTATAAAAATATTTAAAATAAAACTAGTATACTACTGAGTATAATAATAATAAAATATTTAAAATCTATCTATTTACTATCTATTTTATTTTAATAATTATAAAAACATTTAAAAGAAATAAAAAAAAAACTGGTGTATTAGTTAACTGCATAAAAAATAGACAGTTGGTAAATAGTTACCTACTATTTGACTAGTATTTATTACTTACTGTTTCAATTCATAAAAATGTTTTGTTTTATAATTCCACCCTTCACATTGTTACCTAAAATATATACCTACAAGAATTTAATATAATAGTAATTTAATTGTACCATTTAATGGCGCTTATTTGTGAGTCACTTACAGACTAATGATTAAGAGTCTTTTTATTATGTAAATATAATATTAATATGAACTCAGCTCATCCTGAACTAATGAGTGTGCATATTGGTCGAGTTTGAAAATTGTTAAATATTTTTCTCTGTATTGTATTTCCTGTCTGTTGCAATAAATTATGCTATTATTATAAAATTAACTTAAAGAATAATATAGTTTGTGATCATAATATTATAGGTACTAATAACTTAACTCTAAATGTGTATGATGCAATAGGTATTATGTAGGCGTTTATATATGGTTAATAATGTTGGATTCCCTCCATAAATTATCATGGTGTATAATGTTATCATAATACATATTTTGCAAGCATTCACCTCTTAGATAAGAGAATTTCGAGAATTTCGAGCATTTTGTCATAATTCTTACATTGTAGGAATGAGTCGTCTACCTATTTTATATATTTGTGATTCAACCATAGAGTAGTATTTCTCTATGGATTCAACACATCGATGGCTGACTGCAATGATGCAAAATCCAAATATTCAATCGGGAACATTTTTGATATGGTTACAGACATAGAGTAATACTAGTATTACTCTATGTTTACAAAGAACGATAGCATGATAACAGTGATACTGTGGGACAAGTGCATTATTGAAGGTTAATGTTAACTATTACTTGTATCAAAACTCAACACTCGGTGAAACGAGTGTATAACTTACGAACTGTTAAGTGAAAATGTTTAATTGAGAAATTGCAATTACTCGGTGCATTAGATAATTACACGACACAGTTGGTCACTACAGAAAACTTCAAATAAACTTGATTAGTTCCAATAACATTGTGACAAATTAAAATAATTGAAAATTGTTGTTCATTGTTATTGCGATCATGTCAAGCATTGATTATGAAAACATTAAAAAGTAAGTTGACTTAAAATAAAAATTAAATAGAGAGTATTATGTCTTTAATTATTAACAGTTCATTTTTTTACATTGACTTCAAAACGTTAAATGTCATCACAATATCTCACCATGTTAATGTGTTACAACTTATGATTAATTTTGTAACTGCACATAAAGTCAATTTAAATATTGTCGACTTGTTCCACACAAAATAATTGAATTAAAGTATTTCAATTCATTACATTTTTTTTTTTTTGTAAGATTAACTATGCACTTTATGGTACCTTTATTGTACTTAGATGGAGTATGCCTGACATATAATTTGAATGTAATATTGAAATACAATACATTATTACTTATTTAAAGTATAAGTTTGAATAATTTTAACTAAAGAGTAAATATTAGATATTTATGATCTTGTTTTACTTACGATCGGTCTATATTAATGTGTTTATTTAAATACATTAAGCAGAATTTTACTAAAAACTTATAATATGTAAACTTTTTTTGAGTCGCCTAGATCTATTTAAATTAATACTTTTAATGTTTAGTATAATTAACATTATTGTTTTGGAGAAGCTACTACTTGCCACTAGGTGTCCTCACCTACTAACGGACAACTCTTTCAAAGTTAATACCCATTTTTACCAACACATAATTTTTTTGCTCCTTACTTTCCTAACAAATTATGTTTCGAAGTAACCATTAGGTCGTATTTCTATAGCCAATTCTTGCTCTCCTTTTCAGTTTTGTGAATACTTATCTGTTTTAAAATATTACTATATCTTATTATTTAAAATGTTATTAGTTACCTATTCGTTATTGTAATAATGTTGTGTTTACACAGTTTATAGTTTAAATATTTTTTTTCTTTTGTATAAGTGTATCGTTGTTCATATTTAATTTTACTATAATATTAAATTTCATATTAAATTCAAACCAGATGCATAGTTATAATTATTGGTGACAAAATATTTGAAGTCTCCTATTAATTATGTTTTTTTATAAGTAAATTATTAATAATTTAACATTGGAATATATTATTTCTATCTATTTTTAGTTAAAATCTACAGTTGATAGAAAATGTTTGCCTATTTAATGCAGATGCATTGTATGATATAATCATAATTTGTTTAATGTATAGTTTAAAGTTTAAAATTTAAATTAATTTCTATTAAACTACAGGTATCTTTTTTATTAAGTTAAAAAATAGCTAGCAATAAAATGATGATAGCCATAAACAATAATTAATTTCTTTTAATGTTTTCTAGATATCCTGCTATGGAATGTGCGCTTTGTGGATTTTTGTTTCGTAATAAATCAGTTCTGAAAACCCATGTTGATTATATGCACAGTGGAAGTAAAACTGTCTCAGGTCTTATAGCAAAAAGACGTAGAAAATACACTGATTTACTATGCATGGAAAAAGGATGTAAATGTAAATTTTACGATAAAGAACTCTTTATTAGTCATTTAAAATTTGACCATTGTATTGAGTTTGACGTACGCTCTCTGAAGTTCACATCAGAAGATGGTAAGACTTTATACTATGAATAATGTATATAAATTTATAATCTATTTTGTGGATTAAGATTTGTGTAGTTAACTTAATAGTTGATACATTTTCAGAATTTCTAACATGGAAAGAAGACTTTGAACAAGAAACTAAGAGTCATTACATTCGCAAAACTGGTTTCAAAATACTTCAGGATGGTAAAAAATTGTCTTATTACATCTGCAATAGGTCTTCATATTTCTCTAGTAATGCTAAAGGAGCACGGAAGCGAAGTATTCCAGTTAAAGTAAATGGATTTTGTACAGCATCTATTAAAGGAGTCCAAAACAATGATAGCTCTATTGAAATATTATTATGTGGTACACACTATGGTCATGACGTATCATCTGAACATATGAAAATGACCAAACGTGAACGAGAAGAAATTACTGAATTAATTCAACAAGGAAATCATCCAGATGTTGTCATCAACTCTGCTCGTTCCAAGGCATCAGATTCGCTGGGACGTGTTCATATGTTAAATAGAAAAGATATTAATAATATTGAACGTAAATTGGGAACTAGGCATCCAGAATTAATAAAAAAAAAGACAATAATTGACCTTAACTCAGATGAGTGGATTAAGAAATTACAGCATACTCCTTTTAATCCTATATTGTTTTATAAGCCTAAAAATGAAACATGTGAAAACTTTGAACCTAATGATGTTATGTTAATATTTATGACTCAAGGTCAGTACAATTGGATAAATAAATTCGGAACTGATGGAGTATTCATGGTGACTGAAATGAGTATGGCTTTTGCTCGATTTTATTTGACTGTATTGTGTGTGTGTGATGAATTCAATGTGATGCTTCCAGTTTGTTTTATGATATGTAATCATAATAAAATGTATCAATCATTTTTTTTAAATACAATTTTTAATAAAATGGGCTCTATTTATGCTAAAGCATTAATCACTGATGACAACTATGACTTGTATGAAAGTTGGTGCTCAATTATGTCACCAGTTAAGCATGTTATTAATCAAAGATATATTGATGATCAAATAATAGAAAAGCTTCAAACTGATATTGAAAATGAAGATTTACAACATGAAATTTATGAAAAAATATGTACATTTTTTAATGGATCTGATGAAAGAATGAAAGAAGAAATTATAAATTATACTAACAATAACCTTAAGGTGAACAATGAAACAAAAATATTTGGAATATATTTTGATCAGATGTATGTTAATAGAGCCAATATGTGGGCTTTCTGTTATTTAAAAGAATCTCTAAACTTAAATCAAATGATAAACATTAACTCAGTTTACAACCAAATGATAGCATTACTATGTGAAAAAAACAAAATACATTTTAATAAAAATTTCTCAACAAATATGCACATTTTTTTTACAACTGTCTTAGAAATTCAGAAAAATAGAAAAACAAAAATTGAAGAAATCAATATTAAAATTTCCAACAATCACAAAAAAGCAATGTGTTATCCATCTACACTTATTGCTCCCTTCACTAATAATAAGTGGCAGGTTACATTACAAGATTGTACAAATAATGGTTATGTGACTATTACTCGGAAGTTTTGTAAAATTATTGATTGCACAGTCAAGTGTACAGAATGTTATAATATCTGTTCACATATGTACAAATGTTCATGTGGACAAGAAGAAATTATTATATGTGAACATGTCCATATGTTAGGCATCTTACACAAAAGGTCACTAATTGATATAAACAAAAAGAAAGAAAAAGAACTTGATGTCATGAAAACAAACATTTTGGCAGAATCAAAACAAGTTTTTGGCAATTTAGATCTTGTGAATGATGAAAAAAAGCTTAGAAGAATCAAAATGTTATTAAAAAGGGTACAAAATATTGTCGATGAAGTAAAAAGTTCCGATGATTTGTTTGATGATGATTTACTAGAAATTTCTTAGTATTATAAAGCATTATCATTAGTATTATAATATTACTGGATTTAAGTGAATAAGCACATTTTCAGTTTTTATATGCTTCTAAAATGTTAAGTATTTCCTATTTTATTTGTGACTTATATCTTTAAATGTCTTATTTACTGTCTACAAATAACTTTTTTTTTCAAAAATAATATTATAACCATTAAGTGTTGAGTTTCTTTGTAGCATAAACCTAGAACTTCAATATTTATGTGAAGTACAAACTTTTAATAATAACTTAACTCAATATTATGTATTATTTAAAGATACTCATCTCGTTTCATTATTATATAAACTACGTTTAAAAATATTATTTAGATAAATAAAATATAGAATTGTAGTACTATATCCTTAAATTGTTTTTAAATTAGGTTTTAATTTGAACTTGATGTATGTGTAATACTATAACCTGTGTGTAACTAGAAAAATCAATAATAATAAAAACTTAATAAAAATTATAAATAATAAATGTACTTAATATTTAAAAAATTAAATTATACCAATATAAGTTTATTTTGAAAGTTTTTATTTAAAATTGTTTGCTTTGCTTATTAGTCTTCTGTATGTCAGCTATGGGTATTGTTTGTGATTTATTTTTACCTAAATTTATTACCAAAGCAATTAATAATCACCTTTCAAACACCAGTTTCAAAACTAACCAACATTATCAATTAGTTTCTTATATTAATATACTTGATCAGGTCTTAAATTATAACAGTTATGCTATTTTTTGAGACTTGAAAAAAATAAGTATATATACCTAAAAATAAATAGTACCATCAAATAAATAAATTAATTAATTAATTAAATAGTACCATAATAATGAAAATCAATTATTACAAATAGGGCAAGAACTAAGAAATTTAATTACTTAATAGCATATAATATGATACTTTATACTATAGTCATGCACTTTAGAAAATATAAAAATTATTACATAAATATTTTAGTACTTTCAAAAAAGAATTCTACGAAAAGAAATTTATAAGTGTCTCTTATAATCCAAAATTAACATGGCTTCTTATAAATTAAATAATGGGATTCAAAACTAAATGCAATTATAAGATTGAAACTATAATAAGTAATGAAAAGGTGCACAATGAAAATATTGAGCCTTAAGTAGTATCACATATTTTGAATGAATATTTTATTAACACAAGAAAAAAACTATCCGAGATCTCCGGTAATGTGTTGAATAAAGAAGTTTCAAGTGTTTATAATAATGTTACATCCAATCATTTATTTATTAAAAAAATTGAAAACTCTAAAATATTCTAAAAATTGTCAATAATTTTAATGATAACACTGCGGCTGGCTTTGATTACATTATTAAATCATATTATGGAATGTCAAGTTAATCCAATAGTTTATATTAATAACTGAAGTATACAACAAAATATAATTCTTGGTTATTATAAAGTTGCAGTGATTAAAGCACTTCTAAAGGATGAAAATTGTAAATAAATAAAACAAAACATTTTACCATAATATATATATATTTTATTTTAAAAAATGATGAACATATATGTTATAATATTAAATAATATTACTTCCTTTATCCATGTTTATCATCTTCAACTTAAGATGAAATTTAAAAATTTTTATAATAGATTAAGTTTATGTAGCTTAAGATATTGTAAAGAATTGAGTACTTTCATAGTGAGACTTTCAAAGTTTGAATTTTTGTTGGTAACTGAATGACTGATCATCAAAATTATAAATTACTCCTCGTATAGCAGAAACGTGAAATTTTGCATTAAATTAGGTCTTATAGTGAAAATAAAGAAAAAGGTCTAAAAATTAGTGTCACTTTGGAATGAGTAGGGATATGCAACCAATATGTAATGACGTTATATTGAGTCTCTGACATTCTTAAAACTGTGGCAAGATAATAAGATAAAATAATTTGATTGTTTGGTAATACCGGGAGAATAAGGAACGAGAGTCCGCGTCAAACGTACTGACGGTTGGTGACTCCGCCCAACATCCAGTACAGAGTAAACACAAGCACCCACCTGCATATGCGTTCCTGAACGATATCGAAAATATAATTTTTTGATTGCATAGCCATAACTAGGGACGGAGTTACCGACCTCCAAGACGTTTGACGTGGACTTTAAACTCTAATGCCATTTAACACGTACATACGGTGGCGTATTTAGGATTTGGTGAAGCGGGGGGATATACGTTACCAAATATTTATTTTCTCTAAGGGGAGGGGGTAGTTCACTAACCATCGACATCACAATATTATAAATAAGTAACAAATAAGAGACCAATGGGGGGGGGAGAATCTACCACATATCACCCCCGGCCTATCTTCCTTAAACAAACCACTGTTAGTGCTCCTGCGCTCCTGCGCTACCAGTCTTGCCACGGCTTGAGACGGTGTGGGTCTCACTTATCATACGTTCATTTCATATCCTATGTATTTTAATTCGTGGTAAATAATAATGTTGTGTGTGTTTGGATATTAGGTTGTTCATACGATTACAGGGCCACGTCATTAACAGGTGAACATTGTGTACCTCTACCGCACACCGATACCTGTTACCGAGTTGTTGATTAATTTTACCACAATACATTCTAGTGAGTGTGATCGCCATTTTGGTTTTATCATTTATAAAAGCCATTATAACATTAAATAGTTTTTTTAATAAATTAATCTTTAAACACTTAATTAAGAATTGTTGATTTCAGTTGATTATATTACCATTTTATTTGCATTGCTTTTTCTGATTTTGTTCGTGCAACTAGGTTACTCATCAACTATGGACGTAAAAGTGAGTAAAGATAATCTATCTTATTTGAATCAGTAGCTAGAGTATACGGTATATGAAAACATTGCATTTATTTGATGATAAATCGTGATCGACTAACATTATTTTAACAATAATAAATAAAAATAGTACATAGTTGCTTATAATTAATACAACCGTTGTTTCTGGCTGGTACACAAAAAAAATCAGAAGGGTGAACCCTTAAAGCTCCCCAATCTATAATACGTGCCTGCCCTGTCTAATTAATGTTATATTAAACAATTTCACTTAATACTTAACACCATTGCTAAGTATTTAAAATAAATGTAATAATTAGATTAATGCAGAATTACTATTATAAAAGCTACATCAAACAAATATTATAGTGGTAAAATAATATTATTGACCCGAAAACAAAATGTGATTATATGCCGTTTGCTTTGTGGATTTAACATATTCAACGAAAACATTTTTCGGAATGATTATAGTTGCATATTATATTTGTTTTACAATTCAATTTTTGAAATATTGAACTATCTAGAAAAAATCAATTATTATGAATTGACTTAAAATTATTAAATTTGAATTCGGGACATCTAGCTAATGTTTTTAATTATGTATAGTAGATACCTATAAGAATAATTGTTGTTGTTACATTTTATTTTAATTTAATAATATACAACAGAAAGAAAATATATACAATCATAGACAATTGTATTGTTTTATATCACTGAGGTTAGAATTTTTCTATATTTTGCTATCACTCAGTACTTTGTCTGTGATTATAAGTTATATGTAATAATATAAATATTGAAAGTATGACAAATGGCGATTGTGCATCAGTGATGAAATTCAGTCAGCTGTCTAGTTGTTTCAGTGTTTGGAGTGTTCATTAAAAAATATTAATTAATTCACATTTAATTTTTTTAATTTGTTTATAATAGAAATTACAATAAAAAAATATTATTATATAATAAAATTAATCAATATATTTCAAACAAATATTTATTAAATGTCAAATCAATTGAGTGTCTTAAAAATCTTTCAATTTCATTAAAATATAAACTTCATTCATGTTCAATTTGAAAAAAAGGATGGACTTTCGCTTATCGTTCATTAAATATGAAAATGTGTTCATGAACGACGTTCTTTTCAAACGTTGAGTTATTTTACATTATTACTTTGACTGTAACTCATGTGTTTTTTTTTACTGTAGGAATCAGAATTAAAAAGAAAATTATTCATTGGTGGTTTACCCTCCTCCATAACTGATGATTCACTGCAAGCATTTTTTGAAAAATGGGGTGAAATTGAAAATGCTGTTGTCATCAAAGACCCTATCACCAATAAGTACACATATTTTGTTTGATATCATAACCTATTGCTATTAATTATTTTAATGTCTAAACATTTAGATCTAAAGGATTTGGATTTATTACTTATTCTCAATCGTTTATGGTTGATCAAGCTATGTCAAATAAGCCTCATTATATAAATGATCTTGAAGTGGATACCAAGCGAGCTGTAACTTATGGCGTATGTAATTTATATCAAATTTTTTTCTTACTTTAAATTTCAAAATAAATGTAGACAATAAATTTTAAAGTTGATTTTGATTAACTACTATTTTGAATTCTTCTTTATTTTAATAAGATAAAAAAAAAAAGTAAAAATGTTAATTCATAATCTTAAAAATATTTTATTTTTATGTACTTAGAACATTTGTGAACCAAATACGATTGCTGCAAATACAATGTTTGTTACGGGTATAAAAGAACACTCAAAACAAGATCTTTATGATTATTTTAAAAAATATGGCAATATCATTGAAATCAAAATATTAACTGATAAAGATTCTGGTATAAGAAAAGGATATGGATTTATTAAGTATGATAATACCAATTCAGTTATCAAAGCTGTTTGTGAGTAACATTAATACAAATTGAAATTCATACTTAAAATTATAACTTAAATATTATATGATTGTTAAAATGTAGTATTCAGAACTCACATTGTCTGTGGAGAAAAATTGATTGTGAATAAAGCTTTTAACCGTACTGGTAGCCAAAGTGGACATGGCGATTTTGATGGTGGTAGTGGTGGAATTAATGACAATTACTGGAGAAGAAATCCTCAAGGGCAACAATTTAGATTTGGAGGAGATTTTAGCGGTAATATTATGAAATTATTTATCTATAAATATATATTTATTTAAATCTATATTTTGCATACATTCAATATTTAATTGTATCATGAATTTCAAATATATGAAGTTTTTTTAACTTTTACATACATATTCATTGAACAATAAATACTATAATACCCTTTTGATACTTGAATATGTCTAAATATTTGGTAGTGATTAGTACCTAATTAAAGTGCTAAAAAATGGATTTCCCATACGTCATATGAAATGTTCTATTCATAAAATATTAAACAGATAATATATAAACAAACCAATAAGGTTCAATTTATTGTTTTTAGTGTAGGTGTATATGAAATTTATCTTATATTTTATACTTTTAATTGTATATTATTGAGTGTCATAAATTAAAATTATAATAATTATACTTAAAACTTAAATTTATGATTGTTGAAATGTAGTATTCAAAACTCAACATTTTGCTGGACAAAAATTGGTTGCATATAAAGCTTTTGACCGTCCTGATGAAGTTGGTGGTAGCCAAGGTGGATATAGCAATCTTGATGGTGGTAGTGGTGGAATTAATAAAAATAACTGGGGAAGAAATCCTCAAGATCAACAATGTGGAGGAAATTATAGCGGTAATATTATGAATTTATATATATATATTTATTCATAACTATATTTTGCATATATTCAATATTTAATTGTCTTCGTGAATTTCAAATGTATAAAGTTTTTTTAATTTTTACATTTATATTCACTAAACGATAATTACTATAATACTCATGTGATACTTCAATTTGTCTAAATATTTGGTACTAATCAGTACCTAATTTACCTAATTAAAGTGCTGAAAAATAATGGATCTCCTTTCCTTATAAAATGTTCCATTCATAAAATACTCAACAGATAATTTATATAAACAAACCAATAAGGTTTAATTTTATTGTCTTTAGTGTATTTATATTTGAAATTTATCTTATATCTTATACTTTTAATTGTATATTATTAGGATCAAATGGTGCCATTGCAGGTTATGGGCAATTTGGAAAGGGAGAAGGAAATAGCTGTGTTGGAGTCGATGTTGGGTATGATGGTAGAGCAGGTGTATATAATTCAAATTATGGTGGAGCATGGCAAGGTGCCCCTCAAAGATTTGGTAACTATGATCCAGCATGGGTCAACCAAAGCGGTTGTGGTTGGGATTGTTCACAACAAAAATGTAAGTTATTATTTTAGTTTATTCATTTTAATTTAATTTCAGTGTATGTTATAGATAACACCATGAATCCAAATCAATGTGAGGGCCAACCAAAGTCATATTATACCTCTGATATGCATGCATTAGTTTATGGACAGTCAGGTAATTGTATTTAATATATTGATTTATTCATTACATATTTAATTGCAAACTTTAATCTTACCATTTTTCTTTATTTAGGAGCTGACCATGTGAATGAGGGTCAATAGTACTAAACACAATCATATTCAACTAAAAGTAAATACAATTAAATCTGCATTACCAAAAATTGTGCCCAAATTTATTTTATAACATAGATATATTTTTAAAATTCAAATTTAAAATTTATTTTTTATTTTTTAAAAACTATTAAAGAGACAGCCATTTGAAATAGATTCTCATCCTCATCAATTATACCTTCAGCTTATTATATTCAACTAAAAAGTACAGTAATTATGTGTTTTATATTGGTAGGTAATATACTTTTTCAATTTCTCAACTGTATATTTTTATGTATTTTTTCATAAAAGATTACCTGAGTATTAATTATTTTAAGTAGAGCTATTTACTGACATAATTTTCTTCTTACAATAAAGATTAGTAAAATGAACTATACATATTTATTTTTGAACCTTACCTAACCTAACCTTGATTTTTGTATTTGTATATAAATATTCTTATTATTATCTTTATTATTATACGGTAGATATATCACTATTTATGACACGGAATACGATATACTATCTTCAATTGTGGGTAATATTAAACTGTAGATTGTATGGATAGGCCATATTTTGATTTTTTGAATTTTCAGTTTCATGTTAATATATCTACGAATAATATTTTCTAAGTTCAACAAAATAACCAAAATCGTTAAAATTGATTTTAATATGTAATTTTGTGCAAATCTGAATTTAAAATGTCTGTAAAAA